>JAUMHM010020089.1:0-16863 GCA_032362435.1 Melikaiella ostensackeni
GAAGAGAATAAAGACATTCAAGATTTTTTGCACCACATCTGTGAATTCGTTTGTCATGGAGGGGAAAATTTTAAACATTCAAGTACCAATCATCTTTGACGAGTCAATTGCGCACTGTGTAATTCATGCACATCAGCTTTATGCATCGTCAACCTACAGTAGCAGTCATGAAATTCGAATTGCTGTTCAAAATGAGGACCACTGTCTGCTTCCAAGCAAAAGTTCACAAACAAAGTTCCAACATACTCTGTTATAATTTTACCATTACATTCATCTTTCTTGAGTCCTAGCACTTTTTTATTTTTCAGTGGCATTCCATAAACATTACCTGGAAGGATAATCTGATGTGTCAAATCTATGAATATCCCGCTTAATACAATTATAAATGTTTGGAACTGTGAAATGGTAGACGAGACTATCGGTGTCGGTATAAAGTAGTTTTGCAGGATTTCCAAAATTTGGTAGAATGTAGTTGTAATGAAAATCGTAGGTAATTATTTTCGAGAGATTGAGAACAGCAAATCCTTCATAAATTGGTTTATTGAATTTAACTTTGGGTCTTGTTGACTCAATAATAACCACATTTTCTTCGAATATGGTGCAGTTATGAAAATTCGGCTTGGCAATTAGAGCTTTTGCACCGTACCTTTCCTCCCACTTTGTTATCAATCTGACATCTCTGTATTTTATAACGTTCTTTATTGTTTTTTCTAAGACGGAATTGTTCATTAGCTTGTAAAAATTTTTCTCGAAATCATTACTCGACATCTTTCGTTTCTCTGTATTCAAGTCAATATACTTCTTTAACCAAGGTTTTTGCTCAAACTTTAGAACTCTATGAATTTCATTTACCCTTAGGCCCAAGCTCAAATACTTTTTCAAATTTCTGCAGTGAACTGCATAATTTTTCTTTGTACATAAGCTCGTTATCAGTTTTGGAATTTTACATGAGGAATTAAGAGGTACCAAATGCTCTGGAGCCAAAGGTAAATCTTCATGAAGATCATGCAATTCTGCAGGATATTCCAAGTCTACCTCAAAAATGTAGCCTATTGGTGAATGGTCAGGAATACTTTGTACATTGATATCTTGATCAAGTACCAATTCGAAACCGGCAAAAAGTAAATATTCACTCATTGCTGGACCATACTGGTTGTTAATGTCAAAATATGAGATATAAGATTAAGGTTCGCTCGGATTGAAATCTGACCCTTCAATCGGTTATTCGCTTTGGCAAATCTGTTTGAGCACTGTGCTACACCGCCAAGAATATCTCTCTCAGTAAGAAGAATCATTTCAGGGCCTGTTAATAGTTCAAGTTCAATGCCGATTAATTTGAGCATCGCATCAAAAGCAAGTCCTGGAGCTGTATAGTAATGTGAGGGATCGAGATTGTATGTTGCAAACAGTTTTTTCTAAAATTTGCACAAATTTCGGTCAAAAGTAAAACGTCGTTTTTCAAGTACAAATCAGAATATTCACCCAAAGTTTTTGTATTGAACTTTTCTCAAACATTGCATGCATGTTGGTAATCGTCATCGGAAATTTCATTATCATTCAATTTTGAATGAAATGCGCTTTTGGGTGGTAACTGCTGATCATTTAACTTAGCCCAATTATTAATATAGTCATAAGGAAATACTCCCTTTCTGACTAACAGTTGAAATTCCTCAGAATTCGTGCAATGTTTGAGAGTAACTTTTTTATCATTTCTCAGATTAGAAGATAATTTTTCAAGGCTACTCGCCATAAAACGAAACGAATTTATAAACCGAAAATTCACTTTTGTGCCAGCAACATATTTAGTAAATGAGATATATTTTTCTTTGTTCACGGGTAATAATTTAACTTCGCCCTCAAATTCTCCAACTAGTGCTCTGATGAAAAAGTGGGAATCATATCCCGATACATTGTGAAAAACCACCGTTACAGTGAACAAGACTCATCAAAGCTGCAATGTAAATAAAATGCAACACTGTACGGAACATGCTTTTGATACGGCCCTACATCCAAAGGATTTTCAGCAACTTCCTGTAACAGGCACTCAATGTCAGCATTGGCAATATCATTCTACACTGATTCACATTCGCATAATCCAATCTGTGTTTCTGTGAAGATTTTTCTAATTTAAAGTGGCACAGACATCGGTCATACAAAAATGTACGGTGACTATCTTTTGTAAACTGGAATTTTACTAACCGAGATAGATTGTTTATCAAAGTGAAGTGATATATAGGATTACTGTCAATTAATTTATTTTCATCTCAATGACCAGAATTAGCATTTGTATTCCTACCACCAAAAGGTGAATTGTTGGACACCTTGACTTTACTTTGCTCAAATAGAGTGGCACAATTTCACCTTTCTTATATCTTTTATCGGATTCTATATCGTAAACGTTTATAGACAACTCATTCATTTTTTCAAATTTTGGAATATCTTCAAGAGATATAGAAAACGGAATTCCATCATGTTTTAACACTGTATCGAAATTCGGATAGGAATAAACTCGATCTGTGTAGTTGCCAGCAGGAAGAAGAGCTGCCATCACTGACCACAAAAAGCAATAAACTTTGTCATTTTTTATATTTACAACAGCTTTTTTATTCTTCAAATATTTTGGCAAATTAATAAAAGTTGATGGACCAGAATTTATTGGTAGATATATATATATATATATAAATTTACTATCAGGTTTATAATTTCAGACAATGTCCAACCAGAATTTGTTTCCTGAAACATTTCGATTTTCAATAAAACTTGTTCCAAAACCTTTTTATTATACCATGCATCAATATCTGTTGATGGTAAGATCTTATCATTTTCAGTAGCGATAAACTCAACTTCCTCTACCGTTTCACCGTTCACTAGAGATTTAAATTTTTCGACAAAAGAAACGTTTACTTTTGAGCCCCCATCTTTTTTTAAAATATTTTCCATTCGTTGAACTATCATTGACTTTGCATTCTCTAGAAAATGTTTAAGATCTTCATGCTATAAGTTAATTATACAACCTATTCTTACTCTACTCTTAAAAGCTGAGTCCAAATCTTCCCATTGTATCCTATCTCTCTTTTTATTTGAGTTATCAATGCCTCGTCCTTTCTTTTCCAGTTTTCTTATTTTCTTATTGTACGCTTTCAAAATACCTATCGTCATTTGAATGTGTTTTTTCTTCAACAGATAAATTTCTATTATATCTCAAAACTTTGTTTAAAAATTTACTCTTTCCAGTACCAAAGTTTAAGAATTTTCTAATTTTGTCAACTCGTACTTCATCTATTGAAGCTTTATACGCTTCCTCAATGATTGGAATAACTTTTTTACTCTGTTCAGGATTCATTTTTGTTTTAAAGTATACACACAAGTGCACACACTAAAACAATTTAATTTTATCACTCACAATTTTTTTTTTACAATTGTTCTTCACTTCAATGCTGATAATTGATCACAAAAAAACACTTGTTTTTGCAGCTCTGCTTACTATTATTCTCGAAACGTATAGATGAGAAATATGCAGGGACGAAATATCTCTGAGAATCACGTATTATGATATTGAAATCATTCAAAAAACTTTTGAAAAAAGCGAGCTGATCGGAGCTGATGCTGTGGAGGTCGGTGCTGATGCAGTGACAAACTGAATTGGCAGTTGACAGTTAGCTCTTATTTATACTTTTTATAATTAATTTCTTTTGTGAAAAGACGTTTTACCTAATGCTAATAATAGATGGCAAGGACAAAAAAAATATTACCTTGAAAATATTTACGCAAAATAATAAATAGCCTTGAAGTTATTCACGTACATTTCTTTCTCATAATTGCGCATTGAATATATGTTTTATATTTACAGCTCATTTACACTGAAAGTCCCTAATAAGTCCGACTTTGGTTCTTGCCTAAAATGGCCTCGGATATATAGCGGAGCGACTTCAGTGTCAACAGTCAGGGCCGTATGAACTATTTCCAGTAGGAATGCATAATATTAATTAACTTAATTTTGTATAAATCTAGATTTTTGTTATTATAAGGTATGGACCTTTTTTAATAATGAAGACTTATTAATGAAAAGAGAATTTTACCACATGTATTCAAAAATAAATGCAAAATATAGTATGCACGCGAGTGTTCTAAGGACCCGCTTTGTTAGTACGGTACTGGACGAGTTTGCTGGCTATAGAAAGCCGCTCTCTGTACCCCTTCGACCCCTGATCCTGGAACGAAATTCTCGGGATGACATATTGCGCACTGACTTACTAGGGACTTTCAGTGTACTTTCTTTGTCTATTCATATATTACCCTCTTTGTCTCAAGGTTCCAGACTACAGAAGAATGTTTTTCATGAGTTATTTGTACATTAAGAAAAAATATATGTTTTCTAATTGAATCAGTCGTCATTATTCTGACAGAAAGTGATAAATCATCCTTATTTTCACATATAAACTATACGACGCAGAAGAAATGGTAAGGACAAAACAAAATATTACCTTGAAAATATTTACGTGAAATAATGAATAACCTTGAAGATGTTCACGCAAATTTCGTTTCTCACAATTGCGCAATATCATTTATGACGTTATTAAGAACATTCTAAAAGCTTAGCATGGACATGAATCACTACAGCTGTGGAACGGTCTCTCGATCTCGAAAAAAGGATTTAGAATGCCTCTTGTAAATATGGCTTAGAACACCGAAACTTATCATGTGCATGAACCACTGTGCTGCAGAATGCTCTCAATGCCGGTATGATAGTAATACATTATATCAGACTCACACGGACGCACACGAGCATGCCTTTCCTCTCCCCTCCCTCTTCTTCCTCATTCATTTTAAAAGTGTATTGTACTTTATTAAAATAATTAAAGTTCTTTTACTATCACCGGAAAAATCCTTGTATCCTTTAAAATCCTTGTATCCAATTAAATCAACCATTCTGTCTTCTTAGGAAAAGAGCCAACATTAAATATCTATTAAGAAGACAGGATTCATCTCAAGTAAAGAAAAATAACATCTACAAGGAAAGCAACGTGGTCGATGGCGGCAGACTCTATGATATTCGTCACTGACCCCAAATTGCCTTATTGATGAAACTAGGTTTCGTTTACTAGTCTGGCATAGTTGAATCAACTATATAACCATGATTATGTTAATAAGGAATTCTTGACCCTCTAACTATTTTTAACAACTAGAGTTAAATATTTGGTTAAAAAAAAAATATTTTCTCTGTTATTATACAATAGCAGATTTTAATATAAGTGATACTTCACTCATCATTATTATTAAATTAGATTATAACATGCATGTAGCTGATTTCTCAAATGAATTTTAAAAGATGCTTTCGAATTATGTATTATTTAATTGGTATATTGATATGATTGACCTCATCACCTCAAATCTCTCATCCAATATCATTAATAGGAAATAAGAAGATGATTAAAAATATATAACCTTGAAATGTTATAATTGAAGTAATAAATAACCTCGAGTTGTTTGCACAAAATTCGTTTCCCACAATTGTGCATTGAATAAAATGAAGACAGGATTTTTTAAATTAAATGCATTATCTAAAAATGGGCCAGTATCCCTCTTGTGAGGAATAAATCATAAGGTATTATTTAGGTAAATAAAATGTATTTCATCTTATCAGTCGAGCCTAGAGAATGTTTACAGCATTGTTTTACATATGATGTATCGAGCAGTGTATTTCTGACCTACGTTTCAAGTGTTACTACATTAATTTTAAAATAAAATACCACATGCTAATACATCCATAGATTTCATTGAGCTTCTAGAAAGATTTGAAACAAATCATTACAGTGAGGTTGTCTTCTATCAACTATATGATACAGTTGGAATTATTTACATGAAATTCGTTTCTCGCAATTATGCAATATAATATCATCATCAAGATTTCTCGAGAACATTCTAAAAAAACTCAGAAACATTTTATCACATCCATTTTCATGAAAATCGCGCTCAGAGGAGGACGAGTATAAAATGCACGCCGTCTTATCTCGAGCCTTGAAGGAAAAAAAACATTTATAGCATTGTATTACATTTGAAAACATCGAGAGGCGAATGTATCGAGCAATATACTCTGAGCTTACATATCATTAAAGTTGCATTGATTTAATTTTTTTAATGCTTAAAAAATGTTTCAGCCTCATGTGTCGCAAGTGTTTTTCTATTTACAGGTAAAGGTACGAGGCGAAACTTGCATAAAAGCAGGCAACATAATTATGGACCAGAGTCCTTCTTGTAGTGCTGGTCCAGACTCTGTCTTACTTTTTTTAGTCCTAGAACCCCCTCCCATTAACACTTTTAACACTTTTGTGTTCGAACTTGCATAAAAGCATGCAATATTGCGTCATTTCCCAGTAATATGACGCCATTTTGAAAAAATTCTCGGAATTCTATGTAACTTGATATCATTGTTTTTCTTATTAAATTCATGACTCATCTCTGTGGTATTTCCTTATGACGTATCGGCGGCGAAGCCAGTTCGAACTTGCATGAAAACATGCAATACCGACTGGTCCAGACTCCGTCTTGTGAAAAGTGAGCAAAATTATGAGCCAGGAACGAGCTGCCAACATGTCGAAAACGATTCTCGGAATTTTATCTAACATGATACCATTGTCTCTTCTTATTAAATTCATGACTCATCTCTGTGGTATTTTTAATACTGCGTCATCCCAGTAATATGCGAGGAACTCAGCACACATGCACGCAACAGGCACACAGCAGACCCTGCCTATCTATTCTCCTCTATCTCATCGTTTTCATCCGAAAACGTATAGTTTTGGATTGTCCAAGCAGACAATTTGATTTCCCCCTTTTCTACTTCTTTAGACCTTTTTTATCTTTTCCAGTTCTTATAGTCTACTATTTCTTCTGCTTCATTGAATTCGCATTGGGAAAAGTTCTTTGTGATATCTTCATGGACAGTATCTCTCTTGCGGTTGTTTCCTGTGTCCACAAGGTCTTTTTCAATCTTCTTTTCGTGTTCCTCCCATGTTTCTTTATGAAGATTTTCCTTATTTTGGTACTATAGGATATCAAAATAGCCCCTTCTCTTCCTTCCAGTAAATGAGATCATTAAATGTTTATCTGCGTTATAGTCTTCTGCAGGAGGATTAATCTCCCTATACAATTCAAAGGAGTTCTTTTTATTTATATGCAGCTAAATCTTTTCACTCCATAAAGAATTGAGAACATGGCAAATGAGAAGTCGGTACCAAACACTTCATCTCCATCCATTACTTCTTTGTAATGTTCTGCATCATCATATGAAAACTCAACGGACGTGGCATCGAGTTGGTCTAGGTAAGTTTCCCAAATGTCTACGACGTAGTTTACCACTTCCTGCCTTATTTTAGCGTAATATTTTTGACCTCCAAAATACGCATATGATGAGCTGCGGAACAGACAGTTACCATCATCCCCCATTTTAACGACCCGCAATAGTGGAAGCAATTGCAGCTCTTCACATTTCCTCTTACTTTCTTTGCAACTAGAATTGGAAACTTGGGTTAGTGGTAATAGAGACTCTTTAAATTTCTGCACATTTTTTTCTTCGGAAATTAATGTTTCTTTGTGAATTGATGTTTCTTTGTGGTGATGTAGTATTTCTGAATTTTCATTTTTTTCGTGAACTGCCGTGCGAAAATTTGTGACATTTTTCTGCCATACTTTACGGATCTGCCCCTTAAGTTCATCATTGCAAGCCACTTTCATTCGTAGTTTTGCACACGACTGAAACCCGAAACACCTCCTTTCATCATAATATCTTCTGTTTGGTTTTTGAATTCGAAAAAAATCTATACTTCAATTATGACAAGTTTTTTGTATGTACAGTTTTTGATAGTGAACATTAATAAAAAAGTAAAAATTAAAAATAAATTCTTTGTTCAATTTAGAATTTTTTGAACATATGTGAAAAACTTGTTTTCTCGGATTAAGTTAAATGCACACGAAAAAAATTATTCTCCATGAAAGCAAAATGATAGCGTCTTTCTCCGATTCAAGCTGAAGAAATTTCAGGTTCTGCAAGTTCAACTTTTTCCAAAAAATGCTAAATTAAACCAAAAATTTAATATTTAATTTGTGATTTTCTTATTACTATTCAATAGCAAAAACTGTAAATACAAAATATTTTCCATAATTTTTAAACTAACAGGAAATTTTTTCTGAATTTTTAAATCGAAAAACCAAACAGAAGGTATTATTCGATTTTAAATATTTTTACATGCGCATTTTGAGCGAGAAGGTATTAGTTCTATGTAAAATTTTAATTCCTCGGTTTTCATCAAATCTCCACGTTTTGAGACCCCCAGAGTACATATAAAAAACTTGTCATAATTTTTCTACCAATAGGTTTTTTTCAAATTCAGAAGCCGAACAGATGATATTATTTGATTCATAATTTTTTTTTCTTTTTTTCGGATGTCAACGCCCCGTGTAGAAAATTATCGGGGCAGACTTGCGTCCAGTTAACACATTGTCTAGACCGTCTAATCAAGACAGTCTTTTAGGGCCATAATCCGGTGCTGGCTAGCTCGTCATGACCAAGAATTTCTCTGAGCATCAAACCCAAATTTTTCTTTGCACATTTCTAAAAATAGTAAAGGTGTTTCAAAGTACCAAAAGCGAAAAATGAACATAAAAAAAATGAACTTTTTTTTCTCATCATCTAGACAGTCTTGGAAATTATTTTTGACGGCTACCATCTAAAATAGCTTTTCACAAGACAGAATGATTAGTGCTAAATCAGCTCGTCTAGACTAGCGCTAGATAAGCTTGTCTAGGCTAGCACTAGATCAGCTCGTCCAGAATAGCGCTAGATTAGTTCGTCCAGACTGGCGCTTGACCATACAAAAACGTTTCAATTCTACTTAGCGCCATAATAGACCGTCTTGAAAGCGCGATGTTAGCGGTCAAGACGGTCTATTTTGGCCTCGAATAGTTTCCCGATAATTTTCTATATGGGCCACCATTTTTTTCCCTCAGCTCAAACAGTTCGAATAATTTAATCATTTTCACTTCGCCCTAGTGTCTGGTAAGTTTCAAAAAAAAAAAAATGTTGTTGAAGTTGTGTGTACTTAAAAACTATCGCATAACAGCCCAGTGGATGGGGCTAGTATGGATCTAATTTTTCTAAGATGGGTATTGACAAGTTGCGATTTCATGATAAACTTCTTATTGATAGGTCGACTTCAGCCCTCAATATTTGAAACCGGCCACATATTGGATCCGCTATTCCATATTTTTGAATTTGGGCTCAAGATTCGAAATCAGTGACAACAAAAAACTTAAATCAGCATTACCTAATATTTGAAATCAGTGACATATTGGATGTGCTATTTTTAATTTTGAAGTTTGGGCTCAAGAGTCGAAATAAGCGACAACAAAAACCTTCAAATAGCATTCGAGGTGTCAGTTCACTGACTTTCGCCCGAAACGTGTTGCGGGCATATTAAAGAAAATAGTATATTATGCACCAAGGGTGGGAAGAGGAACTTCATTGACGAGTGCTGAAAACATGAAAGAGTCGATGAAGTCCCTCTCCGCCAGGATTCATACAATATTTTATATAGCAAATGAGGTCTATTAAGCTGACAAAACACTATCGATCTATAGAAATGTGACCTATATCATAATTTAGCGCTCATTTAAGACTTTTGGAATATGATAATCAGTTTTAAAAAATTGTTTAAACAAATGTACTGAGAATTTATTACTCAAATTCACTTTTATATCATAATTTAGGGCTCATTTAGGGCTACTGCGGGCTCCTATTGCGAAATTTAGGGCTCCATTATTTTTGGCAAAAAACAGTGTTTTGGCTAGCTTGACGCTAAGCTATCAACAACATGCTATAAAACGTACTGAAAATTAATTGAACGAATTCATCTTTATACCATAATTCAGGGCTCATTTAAGGCTTTTGAAATATGATAATCAGTTTTAAAAAATTGTTTAATCAAATGTACTGAAAATTCATTACTCAAATTTATTTTTATATTACAATTAAGGGCTCATTTAGGGCTAGTTCGGGCCCCTCTTGCGAAATTTAAGTCTCCATTATTTTTGGCAAGAAATAGTGTTTTTTCTAGCTTGACGTTAGGCTAGAAACAACATGCTATAAAATGTTTGCCAGCTTAACGTTATGAAAAATACATTAAAAAGTTCATGAAACTAATTATTTCTTCTCACACAAATTAGAGCTCATTGAGGACTGATTCGGGCCCCTATTGCGAAAAGGGCTCCATTATTTTCGGCGAAAAATAGTGATTTTGCTAGCTGAACGTTAAGCTATCAAAAACACTGTTTTTTTGCCAAAAATAATGGAAACCCTAAATTTCGCAATTAGGGCTCGAATCAGCCCTAAAGAAGCCCTAAATTATGGTATAAAAATGAATTTGTGTAATAAATTTTTAGGACATTTGTCTCAACAATAATTATTTAAACATTTTTTCAAAACTGATTATCATATTCCGAGAGCCTTAAATCAGCCCTAAATCATGAATAAAGATAAATTTGATACATTAATTTTCGGTACGTTTTATATCATGTTGTTGCCAGCTTAACGTTAAGCTAGCAAAAACACTGTTTTTTGCCAGAAATGATGAAGCTCTAAATTTCGCAATAGGAGCCCGAATTAGCCCTAAATGAGCCGTAAATTATGATATAGGTCACATTTCTATAGCTCGATAGTGTTTTGCCAGCTTAACAGACCTAAAAAATGCATAAATATGGCAGTGTTTTTCATGCCTGTGGAGCCACTATAGTCAAAGAACTTTTTCCACAAAAAAAAAAAATAATAAAGTCGACATTACCGGGAACTTCATGGTGCAAAAAGTGAAAAGCCATGCAGACGTTATAAGTGTTTACTCTGAGCAAAAAAATTTGTTTAAATAAAATTTGAGAAGACCTGAGCAAAATATTCACCAGAAACAAAGTTTACAGAAGTCTTCTTCTAATTCAAAGTGAGTACATAAATTTAGAAATTAAGTAACCTCAGTATATTATTATTGTAGCAGAAAGGATTCAAGATCAAACGAATTTTACAGTATAAATAATTTGCATTTAATGTACAAACAAAGCTTCTCATGTCATAATGTACATTGCAATTACCGAATATGCAAATGTTTTATATAACTATTATTAAATTTGAGCGGAAACATTTCTAACCTCAGTGCATTTCTACACGATGAGATGAGATTTCATGCGCTTGTAAACATTATTTTCAGAAAGATTTAAGAAGTGAAATGCTCTTGACTTCAATGTTTTTTCAAATCTCAGCGTAATAGTGATAAAATTTCTGTGCAAGTAAATTATTCGAAAAAAAAAATAAACAAAAAATAATGTTATGAAAAAATCGTGCACAGTGCAATATAATATGAAATTAAATATAGAAGAATATTAAACTTCTGATCACAATATCAATGAAGCCTGTTGTTGTGCCTAGTTCTTTGACAATAATAAGAAGTTCTATGTTGCGAGTATTCGATTATCGCTCCATTCGGTCTCGGGCATGATCGGTGACGACCGGCCTCCTTCGGCTCTTAACGCTAGAGAAGGCATAAGCTCTATGTCTACGAAGATTCGGCGTAAATCTCGACAAAACGCCGTCGCTCCAAAATCCAAGGCCGTATGACAAATGTCTAGGCCCCGCTTCACCTGCAATTTTTTGCTTTAGATATTTCGTTAATGGGTGGGTTTACAATTTTTTAACTTTCATTGAGTGAATTGATTTTCTATAAAATAAAATATTTTCGAAAGAAACTGATAACATTTTTGTATCAAGAACTTTATCTATAGAAAATATTTATGAATCATAGAAATATTAATTCATGTAGTATCCCGTTTATAATTTATGTATTATACAGGGTGCTTTTTTTATCTTGAGACATCGAAATATCTCAAGAAGTACGCATCCAACGAAAAAAATGTCCGCAATAAAAACTTTTCATTTTCGAGGGGAAAAAGCGACGCCGCAAAAATTCACCTCACACCCCACTCCCTGGCGAGGTAGGGTGGGTAAATTTAAAATTTTAAATGGGAACCTTTATTTTTTATTGTAGATTCAGATCCTCCATTAAAAAATACGTAAGATTCATTCGAAATTTTTTTTTCTTTGATTCGCGTCTGATGGGGATGCATTTGCAAAAAATGACACTGTTGACTATTTAAGGAATGCGCTTCCGAACGAAAGTGGAACGAAGAATCTTATTTCTCGATTTTATTTGAACAAAACCCAGGTGGGTGGAGGGTGTGTTAAAAATTAAATTGATAACAATTGAATAGCTCTCCTGAAAACAATGAACACGTCTTTTTTATATGTGGGGTAAATTTTTGCGGAGTCGCTTTCCCTCCTCGAAAATAAAAATTTTCTATGACGAACATTTTTTTCGTTGGATTGGTATTGGTATTTCCTTCTAATTGGTATTTCTTGAGATATTCCCATTTCTCAAGATAATAAAAACACGTGTATAACTTTTTGAATTTTGATGGTGTATAAATCTCGTGAAGACGAATTCCCAATTCTTTGAATCGTAGTAAATCAATAAAATTGAAAATAGAAACTGTCTTATCTAAAATGTTGTTGTAAATCTGAACCCTTCCGATTAGATGCTATTTTTATCATTTTTGGTGATGGAAAAAGCTTCTTCTTTTGACAAATCGAGGCAGGTTTTGGAGTAGAAAATAAAAGTAAAATAATACAGTAAATTTCCGTAATCTTAATTGTTACAATGCAGATTCATAATATTTCATACTAAAATTCTAATTTATCTTCTTCATGTGTTAAAGACCATTATGAGAATATTAAACTTCGGTACTGCAATACGATTAAGTTTGATAAAACCTTGGTTTACTCCACTGCGCAACATATATTATTTCTTAGTTCAAAAAATATTGTTTGCTTCGATTAAGTGTAAAATAGTAAGATATTGTAGATTTTCCTTTCACGAGAATATTTACCAATACCAGAAATTATTGTCAGAAAAGTCAGTAATGTTTCCTGAAAGTTTCACAATTTTTGAAAAAATTTTAGGGATGAATTTGAATTTGTCACCTCAACTCTTACGGTGCAGCTGAACGAAGTTTGAATGAACGAAGTGTCTCGGCGTCCTGAAATTCGGGACGACTGGCCTATTTCCACCATTTGGCTAGTCGTCCCGAAAATCATGTATTTTTTAAATTTTACTCCCTTTGAGTTAGACGAAGATTAGCAAATCTGCTAGTCGTCCCTAAATAAAACTAAATTAAAAAAAAAAACTAATAAAACTAAAAGTTAGATTATGTTTTATAAAGTATAGTCCTTTAAGCTTAAACTTCAACTTAGCCAAACGAAGTGTCTCATCATCCCAAAATTCGGCACGACTATCAAATCTTGCGCTTTTGGCTAGTCGTTCCGAATTTCTGGATAACTAGCATTTTTCACACATTCTTTAAGTTCAGCTGCATATTATTGGAGGAAAATATAAAATATACATAGAACAAGAATGACTTTTAGCCGAATTACTACCGGCCTTAATTTTCTTCATGTTGTAATTTGCCGTGGTCCAGTGGTTAAAACGACTTACTAGTAACGCTGCCGTCCTGCGTTCGCGTACTCGTGCTTTTTTATTTTCTTCTATTTTAACAAATTCGCTGCAAATTTTGAAAAATGATAAGAATATCATTAAAATTATTCTAAAAGTAGCTTAAAAATCACCCCTGTAACGGGTCACGGAAATAATGTAGGTCACATCCCTACCCTTTTCCAACGTCTTGTGGGGCGGGAGGGCACCCCTGTGAATGGTCAGCGAAATAATTTAGGTCACATCCCTACCCCTTTCCAACGTGATGTGGGGGACGGAAAGGCATCCCTGCGACTGGTCAGAGAAATAATGTAGATCGCATTCCTACCCGTCTATGATGTCTCGCAGGGGGCGGAAAATCACCCCTGTGACTGATCACAAAAATAATGTAGCTTCCATCCCTACCACTTTACAAGGTCTCGTGGGGCGGGAAGGCTCCCCTGTCACTGGACACAGAAATCATGTTCGAAATGTAAGTATTTGATTAGTTTTTCTCGTTACAAATCCCCTATCGGAATAAACATTAAGAAAAAGAGAAGAGATTTGATTGAAAGTAATTCCTATTTTATATATATATTTCATTATTCACTATTTGCGTCCAAAATTTGCAGCTGTACATAAAGGATTAGGAAAATTATATATTAAAAGAAATGAGATTATAAAAGCGCATTTTTTCGAGAAGACTAGTCAAATGTGTGAAAAATGCTAGTCATCCTGAAATTCGGGTTGACCATCTAAAAGCGCAAAATTGCTAGTCATCTCGAATTTCGGGACGACTAGACGCAGGCTTGAACGAAAGTTTCAGGTAAATGGAATTCTTTCTATTGTTTATGGTAATATGGCATCCCACGAATATTTTAAGATGAAAATGAAAATAGTCGGTCGGGCGCTTTTTGAATAAAGTCGATTTTTGTATTAAATTAAAATGAAATGCGGATGAAACTTTTTTGAGTATCTTTGGACATGAATTGAAACTATTTTTAATCATAGCATTTTGGGTGCAGAAGTTTGGGTACTTTTAGCTTTCTTTCGATTTTTTGAAATCTTAGGGGCAGAAAACGGGGATGTTCCGGAAGAGATAGGTGGATGAAACTTTTTTGGGTATCTAGCCACATCAAATGGAACGATTTTTCATCATAAAATTCCAGGTCTGGAAGTTTGAGCATTTTTAAACTTTTTTTCTGATTTTTTAAAAATCTTATGTGTAGAACATGGGGGTTTTTCCAGAAGAGCTAGGTGGATGAAACTTTTTTGATTATCTTTAGACATGAAATGAAACTATTTTTAATCACAAAATTTTAGGTTCCGAAATTTGGGTAATTTTCGCCTTTTTTTTGATTTCTTTAAATATTAGGGGCGGAAAACGGCGGTGTTGCAGAAGAGCTAGGTGAATGAAACTTTTTTGGGTATCTTTAGTCATCAAATGGAACGATTTTTAATCATAAAATTTTAGGTGCGGAAATTTTGGTGTGTTCCGTAAGTGCTAGTGAGGTCAAACTCTTTTGGAGATTTTGGAACATTAAATGGAGCTATTTCGAGCAATAAAATTTTATAGTCCGGGGGCCCGCTGCAAAAAGTTAAGCCCATCTCTTCCAAGGACAAATTCTATCTAAAAGTGTTGATTCAATTGCGATTAATACCGAATGATTGTCTGCCAAACCTGTATCCTGTGCCTTATACCTTATAAAAAATTTTTAACAATTTGTAAAAAATGGGTTTCGAGCCCATAACTTACAAGGACGAAATTGGTATCATTTGAAAGGTCTTTCGATTCCCTTTCAAAATCCACCCGGCTGCCTCGCGGCAACCTGTGCAGAACCCTGGCAGCTCAAGTTTTGTGACTCGCGCGCGCGTCAACTCGGGCGTCGAGTTCGAATCGCGCGCCCCAAACATGGTCGAGCGTCGCGCGGCAAGCGTGTGTGCGTGCATGTATGTGCTCAGCTGTTTTATATCTGTCAATCTCGTACAATCTTTTTGTTGAAATCGAGTTTCTTTTTGCGTTTATTTTCGCACTTTATCGAAAAATGGAGTGTTTCATTTGTGCAAAAGTCGAGGGGAAAATTCTGGAGTGCAGTGATGATAACTTTGACAAATTAAAATCGGTAGTCAAGTTCCGGAAGAAAAAAAAATTTCTTTACGGAAATTTGGTTCTTTCAAATCCTTCAGAGGTTTTTTATCATTATAAATGCTTCAAAAAAGTGACTTCCTTGAATTCAAAATACTACCCGGAATTCAAAAATTTCTGCGACAAGGAAGCTGTAAGTATCATTTTTGAAATCTATTCAACGTCTGAATTGTTGATTTTCCATATTTATAGGTATAAATTTTTATATTTAAAGGAACAGCAATGCAGCTCACCTGCTGCACAATCTGATAAAATTGGAAGTCAAACAGAGACAGAGTCTGAAGAGGTAATCCTACTTACAATTTGTTGAGCAATATTTTATGTTATCATCTGCCTACTGTGATGGGCAGGCAGAACTACGTAAGTCCATTTCCGACGGAATCAAGTTCTTGCGGCAAATAGTGACTCTTTGATATATACTATTTCATAGAATGCATTTAAATAAAATGAAATCATCGGCTTTGAGCTGTAATTAACACATTATGTGACTACAGAAGTCATTTTGCAACCATTTACTTATCGGAAAGGATTTTTATTTTAAGGAATAATTTTTTAATACAACATTATATCCTAAACCATGGGCAAACATTTTTTAGATAATAAACGACTCGTTATACTATTATAGGTGTGTTTTATTCCTTTTATTTTGTTAAAATTAAATATCTTTGATCGAACTTTGTTTCGTGGACTTATGTTTTTTTCTGAAAAAATGGTTAAAAAATGGATTCATGTAGTTATGTAATGTGTGAATTACAGCTTAACGATGATGATTTGATTCTAATCGTGCTTGCCACATGAAAGAGTATATATTGAAGTATCATTATTTGCCAGTGACTCAATTTCGTCAAAAATGGACTTACGTTGTTCTGCCTGCCTACCACGGAATTGATTGCATCAATGAATTCATTGAAATTTGGTGGATATAATATTTGATTAGAGATACTTTCATCATAATAGAAATTAAATAAAAACGCCGAGAGGAAATTTCAAAGATACGAACCGAAACGACCAGTGCCAAATCCGGTAAATTTAGGAAAACCATTAAAAATGTTGCAGAATTCGATTGATTTGTCGATACCTGATCAGACAATTCAGAAGGACATTGAAAATGACTCGATTCTTTCGACTAATACCGGGGTAATCGAGAATCCTATC
>JAUMHM010020177.1:0-16858 GCA_032362435.1 Melikaiella ostensackeni
AAGATTCGTAGTTTTGCACACGATTGAAACCCAAAACACCTCTTTTCATCATAATGAATCATCGTGAAAGCATTAAATCTATGAACTAATATTCATATTTTGCGTTGTTTTCGAGAAAAATGAAATTTTTAATTATTAAGAATGATGTTTCTTCAATTTTAGAAATAAAAACCAATTTTTCTTCAGTTTGAAGCTCGGAAGCCTCAATAATCTCATGAAAGATATTTTTCGCATTGTTATTGAACTAGATATGTACAAACGTTTTTAAAAACAAAATGTTGAAGTTCGTTAAACTACATGCTATTTTAGTCGATTTTTTCTCTCGTTTGAAGGAATTTGTTAAAATACACCAAGTAAACACCTAGTAAGGGTATAATTTTATAGACTTGAGAAAGGGGAACAATTTTTCATCATGAACTGCTATTCATATTAAAAAATTTGACTAAAAACAAACCTTTTTTAAAAATAAAATGTTGAAGTTCGTTAAACTACATGGTATTTTAGTCGATTTTTTAAATTTTTTGCAAAAATTTGTTGAAATACACAAAATAAATACCTAGTAAGGGTATAATTTTTTAGGTTTGAGGAAGGGGAACAATTTTGTACCATGAACTAATATTCATATTTTGCGTCGTTTTCGTAAAAGATGAGATTTTTAATTATTAAGAATGATGTTTCTTCAATTTCATAAATAAAAACCAATTTTTCTTTAATTTGAAGTTCAGGATCCTTAATAATCTCATGAAACACGTTTTCTACATTGTTATTAAACTAAAAACAAAAGTTTTTGAAAACAAAATGTTGAATTTCGTTGAACTACATGCTAGTTTAGTCGATTTTTTCGAGTTTTTGGCAAAATTTGTTAAAATACACAAAATAAACACCTATTAAGGGTATAATTTTATAGACTTTAGAAAGGGGAACAATGTTATACCATGAACTATTTTTTACTATGTGCCATATTTCTCACCACTAATTTTGTATCATGAGCTATTCATATTTTGCGTCGTTTCCGAGAAAGATGAGATTTTTAATTGTTAAGAATGATGTTTCTTAAATTTCAGAAATAAAACCCAATTTCTCTTTAATTTGAAGCTCAAAAGCTTTAATAATTTCATGAAGCATGTTCTTTACATTGTTACTGAACTAAAAACAAACGTTTTCAATGATAAAATGTTGAAGTTCGTTAAACTACATGCCATTTTAGTCGATTTTTTCCTTTTTTGAAAAATTTGTTAAAATACACAAAATAAACCTTAGTAAGGGTATAATTTCATAGAGCTGAGGAAGGGGAAAGATTTGCAAACATGAATTGCTATTCATATTATGTGTCGTTTTCGAGAAAAATGAGATATTTCAATGTTAAGAATGATGTTTCTTCAATTTTAGAAATAAAATCCAATTTTTTTTCAATTTGAAGCTCAGGAGCCTCAATAATCTCATCAAACATGTTCTCTACATTGTTATTGAACTAAAAACAAACGTTTTGAAAAATGAAATGTTGAAGTTCGTTAAACTACATGATATTTTAGTCGATTTTTTCCATTTTTTGTAAAAAATTTTTAGAATACACAAAACAGACACCTATTAAGGGTATAATTTTACACATTTCAGGAAGGTGAACCATTTTGGACCATGAACTGTTAGTCATATTTTGCGTCGTTTTCGCAAAAGATGAGATTTTTAATTGTTAAGAATGATGAACTAAAAACAAACGTTTTCAAAAATAAAATTTTGAAGTTTGTTACACTAAATGCCATTTTAGTCGATTTTGTGGAAAAATTTGTTAAAATACAAAATAAACACCTATTAAGGGTATCATTTTATAGATTTCAGGAAGGAGAACAATTTTGAACCATGAACTGCTATTCATAATTTGTGTCGTTTTCCAGAAAAATGAGATTTTTAATGGTTAAAAATGAAAAAAATCGTTTTTCTCAAAAACGCGTAGTACGATGTTTTTCTTTCATGGCTTGAAACAATAGGGGGCATCCCCGAAAAACGTATAGAAAAGAAACTGGATGTGCAAGCACTTTTGGGTTGCACTTAACCGAGGCTGGCTGTGAAAAAGAAAAGGTTTGATGTTGTACTGAAATACTTTTGAAAAAAGAATTTTCAATTTAATAATTGCAACTTTTTTATGCTCACCCATAAAATAATTCACAATCTCAAAGAAAAAGCGGATGTTTACCAGATTTCAAGCTGCACCTAATTTAAAATATAAAAAAATGTTCTCATAGTAATGAAAACCTAAGCAAAGTAGTAATAATCTAGAAAATGAAGGAAATGATGGTGGGCTTATTTACTTACAGTTTTTTTTGCAAATAGTGAAGAGCGGCCGAAAAACAGCTGTTGGAGGCCCTTGAAAGCGGATTCGCTGCGCGACAGTTTCTCTTGGGAGAAAAGCGCCATTTGCGGAAAAGCATGGTACCAAAGTATTGATCATTGGTATTAAAACTCAGCCACATATTACGAACTGCCACCCTCGCTTTTATCTTTTTCCACCCTCTTCACCCACGTAGCTGGTCTCTGCGTAACCCATATTCGTAAAAACGTTATATAATGGCCTGAATGACTAAATGTCGATTCATGGGCGAATTTGTGACGAAATTCGTCACGTGATTGGGGTTAGGGAGCTCGTAATAAATTTCTTCAGGAACGAGTTAGGAATTACTAATTGATGATTTTGGATATTCTTTTTTCCTCGAAAAAGTTCATGGGATCCAGACTGACCTTGAATTTCAAACATGAACTGGTCACAGACCTCCGATTTTCATTTTCAAATTTGAGCTCTTCGGGGCCGCTCAAAAACTACGTCACGCTATTGTGAACACTCTTTTCAACCCTCACATTCTTAGTCACAGATCATCACACTGAACTTGAACTCCCCAGGGTGATGTCACATATACGAACACCCCCTCCCCTAATGAGTAAAAATTTTTTCTTCAATTTGATTTGATGAACGTCTAAATTAAAACACAAAACATGTAAACATAACAAAAAAAATCAACCAAACAGTTGCATTTACAACCAACTAGTTGAACTTTCAAGCGAAAGAGACGAATTTTTAATAAAATAGTGTAATTTTTAACCAATTAGTTGAATTTTCTACCAAACGAATGAATTTAAAAAAAAATAAATAAACATTAACGAAAAACAATTGGATTTCAAGCCGAATTGTTGAACAAAAAGACGAATTTTTTAGAAGACAGTTGAATTTTCAATCCAAAAGGACTAATTTTCTATCCAAAAAAACCAATTTTTCACAAAATAGTTGAATTTTCTACAAAATGATTAAATATTTAACAAAATAGTTGAATTTTTCACAAAATAATTAAATTTTGAACAAAATAGTTGAATTTTAAAAAAAAATGAATTTCAAGAAAGAATTTTAACCTTCAATCAAGTAGTTAAATTCTCAACAAAAAATGTAATAGTTAATATTTCAACCAAAAAAGATTTCAATTTTAAATTAAAAACAGTTGAACTCAACCAGAAAGACGGATTTTTAACAAAATACCTGAATTTTAAACCAAATGGTTAAATTTTCATTTAAAAAAGATATATTTTCAATTAAAAAGATGTATTTTCAACCGCAAATGGAATAGTTTATTTTAAAGTTAAAACATTAATTTTCAATCAAAAACAGAGAATTTTCTATAAAATAGTTAAATTTTCAACTAAAAAGATGAATTTTCAAATTAAATGATGAATCTTCAATCGAAATAATGAATTTTCAACAAAGTAGTTGCACTTTTAAACAAGAAAGATGCATCTTTAACAAAATACATAAATTTTCAATTAAAATGGTGATTCTTCAATCAAAAAAATAAATTTTTAACAATATAGTTCAACTTTCAACCACTTAGTAGAATTTTCAAAAGAAAAAAATTAATTTTCAACAAAAAATATAATAGTTGATATTTAAACCAAGAAAATATTTCAATTTTCATTCAAAAACTGTCGAATTCAACCAGAAAAGATGAATTTTCTACCAAATATTTGAACTTTCTACTAAAATAATGAAATTTTCAACCCAAAAAAACTAATTTTCAACAAAACAGATGAATTTTTATACCAAAAAGACGAATTTTCTACAAAAAAGTTAAACTCACAACCCGAAAGTATGAACATTCAACAAAAAATGTTATTTTTCTACCAAATAGTTGAATTTGATACTAAAAACGATAAGTGATTACTTAAGTTTTACTACTATTTTATTAACTATTCCCAGAATGGAATAGTTAAATTTGTAGTTGAAAAATTGATTTTCAACGAAAAGAAAACGAATTTTCAATAAAATAGTTAAATTTTCAGCCAGAGATGAATCTTGAACCAATAAACTGAATTTTTGATAAAGTAATTAAACTTTCAACCAAGTGGTTGAATTTTCAACCAAGAAGATTAATTTGCTACCAAAAAGATGAATTTACAAGAAACTACATCAATTTTGAACCAAACTGAAAATTTTAAACTGAAAACGCTAAATTTTCAACAAAAATGAACGATTTTTCAACGAAATAGTTTAATCTTCAATCAATAAAATGAATGTTTAACCAAATACTTGAATTTTCGACGAAAAAAGATAAATTCTCAATGAAAAATTCAATAGTTGGATTTTTAACCAAAAACGATGACTTTTTGACGATATTGTTGAATTTTCAAGAAAATAATTAAGTTTTAAACCGAATAGTAGAATTTTTAAGCAAAAAGATGAATTCTGAAGCAGAAATGTAGTAGTAGACATTTCAATTAAACATAAATAATTTTCAACGAAAAATAGTTGGATGTTCTTATTGGGTTCTATTAATTTGGTTCGCATTTAAGCAAATAAACGAGAAAATTGGGAAGTTTCTGGAAAACAGGGGGAAAAAGAGGAATTTTTTCAAAAAGTGGTAAAGAGGGTGATAGAAGAAAGAGCGAGAGAAAGAGTGTGAAGTCTGTACTTAGATGCTTTACTTGTAAAATGAAATGACTAATTTTAATTTTTTCAAGTATTTCACAAAATTTTTATTCACATTTATGTTCAACTACTTGGTTGAAAGTTGAACTTATATGTTAAAAATTCATTTTTTTCATTTACTTCAGGATTCATTATTGTACTTGAAAATTCAACTATTTTGTTGAAAATGTTATTATTTTGTTAAAAATTCATCATTTGTGGTCGAAAATTTGACTGCTTTCTTGAACATTCATCTTTTTGGATAGAAAATGCGTCCTTTTGGATTAAAAATTCAACTGTCTTCTAAAAAATTCGACTTCATGGCTTGAATATTCAACTTTTTGGTTCAAAATAAAAAATTCTTTTGTTAAAGTTTAATCTTTTTTGTTGAGGATTCCTACCAGACTGGTTGTAAATTCATCTTTTAAGGTTGAAAATTCAACTATTTTATTGCACATTCGTCCCTTTCGCTTGAAAGTTCAACTATTTGGTTGTAAATGCAACTGCTTGGTTGACGATTCATTTTTTTAAAGGCATCTTCGTATAGGTTGAAAATAAAAAAATTTTGTTGAAAAGTCATCTTTTCTCGAAAATTTAACTGTTTTGTTGAAAATTCGTCTTTTTGGACAGAAAATTCATCTTTTTGAAAGAAACGTTCTTGGTTGAAAATTCATCTTTCTTGGTAGAAAATTTAATTGTCTTATAAAAAATTCGTTTTTTTCGGGTTGAAGATTCAACTATCTGTTTAATAATTCAACTATTTGTAGTTGAAGTTTAATCTTTTTTGTTTAAATATTCGACCATTTGGTTGAACATTCATTTCTTTTGGTAGGAAATTAATCCTTTTTACAAGAAACAATAAAATAATGTATAAAATATAAATAAGTCTCATGTAGAAAATTTATAAAAAGTGTTTGAATTGAATGATTATCAATCGGGATACGAATTTCAAACTTTGGCCATTTTATTATCAACTGTCATAATCCAACAAGGATATATTAGTTCTGACTCAGTTTATTCGATATTGAAACAGTTGTAACACTTTTTTTAAAAGTAAGATGTATTTTTTGAAATTAAAAAGCCTTTTCTAATGTAAATTAGACATTTTCCATCCATAATTATTATATATATAGCTGAAAATGCTAAAGTTTCAAAAGTTTCACTGATTTTGAAACTTTTCATTGAAATTTTCAGTTGAAAGTTTCAAAAAGTGTACATTTCATTGCCAATTATTACTATACAAATATAAAACAAGGTTACTATGATTCCAAGTTTGAATTGTGCAATTTAATCGCTTAAAAAATTATTATAATTTGAGAGGCATTGAGTTTGAAATGTTCAGTTGAACCGCTCCCGATCAAAAGAGGATACGCGTGGATACAGCCTGAGAAGTTTTGTCCTGAAAGTCAATTTTGAAAATCTTTTGAATTTTGATTTTAAGGCCTGATACTTGCAGAGAATTTGCAGGTTTCGTAGTTTTTGAAGTAATTGGTAAAAAGGAGATTTTTCGAATAAAAAAAATGTCAATCTTTTTTCACTTCAACACGTGCTAACTTAGTCAATTTTCAGAATTTTTCGATTTTATTAATAATAAATTACATGCATAAATCTTCTGGAACTATTTGAGGAAAAAAACGAAATTATTTTAATAAACAAAAAAGTTGTTAGTTTTCTTTGAGTTTTTGCAAAAATCATGGATCGCAACCTTTAAGCGCTTTGTTCATCGAGCGAATTTTAAGCAATGGCAAACATCCAGTGAGAAAGTTGTTGATTAAGGTTTAAAGAGGTTTTCTGGATTTAGCTCAATAGGATTAATGTTTAAAAAAACGATGTATGTTTTAAATTGCAAGTGGCAATATTAACGCTGCCCGATGCACGTGCCTCCTCGGTTATGAACGTGTTGCAGCGGACGATATCAAGGTCAAGTCGGATACCAAACAAATGATAGCAACCGTTTGTAGTTCTCTTCTAAAATATACTATAGATAAAGTTAAAAACCAGTGGATTAATTATTTTTTAGAATAGCTGCAAAAGTATTATTATTGAGATAGGTATACTTTAGTTAATACCTCATTAATTAATTAGTACCTTCATATCGTCCGCTCCAACACGTTCGTAACCGAGGAGGCACGTGGGCCGGGCAGCGTTAAGATTGCCGCTTGCAATTTAAAACATTTATAGTTTTTTAATTATTAATCCGATTGAGCTAAAACTTTCTAGAAAACTTCTGTAAAACCTAATTAACAACTGCCTCACTGGAATTTTGCCGTCGCTTAAAATTCGCTCGATAAACGAAGCGCTTGAATGTTATAATTCATGATTTTTACAAGGTCTAAAAAGAATTAACAACTTTTTTGTTTGTTGAGATATTTACATTTATCTTACCGAAATACTTTCAGAAGACTTAAACACGTAGTTAAGTATTAATAAAATCGAAAAATTCTGAAAATTGGCTAAGTTGATGCGAGTTGAAGTGAAAAAAGATTAACATTTTTTGTATGCGAAAAATCTACTTTTTACCAATTACTTTAAGAACTATAAAACCTACAAATTATCGCAAAGAGAAGAAAAGATGCGTCTTGAAATTCTCTGAAAGTATCAGTCCTTAAAATTAAAATTCGAACAATGTTTAAAATTGACTCTCAGGACAATACTTCTCAGGCTAAATCCACGCGCATCCTCTTCTAATTGGGAGCGGTTCAATTTAGAACATTTTAAAGTTTTGAAGTAATTCAATTTTGAATACCTTGTTCATTTTATTTTTAAAGACAATTTTTTTCACAGAATAATTTGGAAGGGGTTTGGAAAATTAGAAAGCTACTTCAAAAATATGCAATTTTTAATGGTGTTTCGGAATTTTGCAAGTGTGCAGGATTTCAATTTAAAGTTATTATATAGTAAAATAGTTGAATTTCACATATGCATCAGTATTAATTAAATGAGCAATTTTGAATGTTTCATTCGGACATTATTAATTTTGACATTGTGTTGCAATTTAAAACGTTATTTCAGTTTTGTAGATTTGAAATTGAATTTTTCAATTTTGAAGATATCCATTTGGATAATATTCAACCTTAAATGTTTCCATTTTGTGTGTACAATTTTGAAAGCTTTATTTTGAATTGGCTAAATTTTTATTGCTCTTAATAAAGAACTCTTAATTGTAAAAATAGAGATGAAAATTTTTTCATTTCGAAAGTTATGAATTTAAAATTTCAAAGGCTATAAATTTGATATTGTACAATTTTTCAGAATTTCAAATACATAAATGTTCAATTTTGAACGCTCTTAATTTGAATATGGCCCACTTTAAAGTTGTAAGATTGATTAATTTTCAACTGAAATGCTTAGTAGTGAAATTATTTAAATTCGTATGCCTAAAAATAAAATTTTCTTCATTTTTATAGTTGCTAAGTCCTTGAAATTGTACAATTTTAAGTATTCCTCATTTACAGGTTGATAATTATCGAGGGCTTTGAATCGAAATTTATTCAATTATTTGAAGTTTTTAATTTAAAATGGTTTAATTTGAAATGTTTTAATTCGTAACCTTCTGAGACTCTTTTCTTCATCCTCAAATACCACCCCCTAATCAATGTGCCATATATTTTCATTAACTTTTAAAATCATTTTGTATTGTCCTTATGAAAAAATATTATCTGAAATTCACTACATTTTCCTATACATTTTTTCCTATATATATATATATATATATTCCTATAATGGATTTCCTATACTTTTTTGGTGATTATGGGAAAATATTATAGCAATTATTATAGGAAAATCATTACAGAAAATTCAGTATAGAAATGAATAATATTAAAATATGATAGAGTTATTGCAGAAATTGAAGAAATTGTAAATAAATTATTTATTTTGGGCCTCTCATATGATCATGTACATGATCAGTATATTTTTTATACAAAATATTATTTTAAAAGATAATAAATATATGTAATACATATGTGTCATATATTTTTATCAATTTTTTTTGAAAATTTTTTCCTAGGTCATCACTAATCAATATTTATTAGTAATAATCTAGGAAAAAATTATCAAAAAAAAGGTAATATACTTCAATATACTTCAAAAATCTAATTTTACTACTCAGGGGGTGGTTTTCGGGGATAAATGATTATTAGGTTTGGATTTCGACAAAAATTAACATCAGAAAATTTATTTATTCAGGCTTTTAGTTCGAAACCTTGAAGGCTTACAATACCTAAATTAAAAACTATAAAGTTTTGGACATTTCAGGTTAAAATTGATTATTTAACTATGCCTTGGTTTCAATTACTTTTTTAGCTATAAAGTATAATTATCTTCAACTGATAAAATTTTTTTAATTTTAAAAAGAAACGAAACCATTTCCAATGTTTCGATACATGCATTCAATTCACAATTATTTAATATTGAACGATTCCAGTTTGAAATAATTTAATGTTGAAAGTTTAAAGCTAATAGTTGATCGAAAAGTAAGATTAAAAATGTTTAAATTGACAGTTTTGAAGGATTTACAAAGGAGAAAGTAATACAACTTTTATGATATTATTTGAAATCATTCTGACTTTTCTATATGATAAAGTAAGAAGGTTGAAGACTCCATTCATGCCGAAAATTAAAAAATTGTAATTGTAATAGATTTTAGCAATTTAATTATTTTTACCAAAAATAATATTAGAAGTCGAAAAGGTTAGGTTTTTCCTTTATTTCAAGTATTTTAAGTATGAAGAAATGAGAAACACATTACCTGAAAAGGGAAATTAAAGAAACGTAATAAGTAAAACATAAAATATAGTTATTTCAAAAATATTAGTTGACAATTATTAATTTCATTTTGTTGTAAAATTTTGAAGGTTTGAAATTGATTCTAAAGAATTTCATATATTATCAATTGAATATTATTTCATTTTACACTTACTTATGTATTTCTAAACTTTAAAATAAATAATAAACGGAATAAATTTAAAGAAACAGGAATAATAAACTAAAAGCATCTCAGCAAACAAACTTCATGCGGCGAAGGGAATGTATTAGCTGTGAACGGAAACGCTTGTAGATTATTATTAATAATAATGTTTAGAATATTTCAGAGAATAAAAATCGGCCATAATTTTTTAAACTATAAAATTTGAAGACCCTCTAATGGGGCCCAAAGAATTCCCCATAAGTGCTAATTGGGAGTTTCGCGTAATAGTAAGGTTAATGATCACGTTAAACAAATATTTTTGCCAAAAATAATCGTGAATGGATAAGCTTTTAATTTATACAATTGACTTCTGGTATAAATCGCTAAATATATGTATATAATAGGTGTTATGAGTCTTATAATGAATGTGAACAATGTTATTATTTGTTTAAATAATTAATTTTTAATTGCTTAAACCGTGCTTATATGTATGTTTAAATACATAACTCATTAAAGAGAAACCGGAGAAAAGTATTTCTTTAGCAATTTTTCAACAAATTTGGATATTCTTATGTATCTTTTTGTTTATTAATGTTCCCCTCAGTTTTTAAAATAAGTGTTTACTGTTTAAAGAAGTAAACATTAAAAAAAAATTTTTCTCTAAAAATGTGTAAATGATGGTGTTTTCATTATCTGACGATTTCGAATTTTTTAATTGCAATTTAGCAATTGGTCATTGAACACAATTTACCATGTTCGAGTTGAGTTGTGTTTGACCACAATTGTTGATTGTCGATTGACGATTTCATTTCGCAATTGCAGTCAATCGATTCCAATGGAATCTTTCTTTTTCAGGGCTGGGAGTTGTTTTATACATGGGAATAACTTCTGTAAGAAACGAAAATTATATTTGAATTTTTGAATTATTATTAACGCAAATGAATGAAATATAATATAACCCATGGAATTCAATATAATTCAATGAAATTTATAGAAATTCAACGCAAATCAATGAAATACAATGGAATAAAATAGAATTTAATGGAATTCAATGAAATATGGTAAAAAAGATATATTTTTGACAAAGACCCAAAAAGTGAATTTGACTGACTTCAATTGAACTACACTAAATTCAAGTAAATTCCGGTAAATAGAAGTGAATTCAAATAAATTAAACTAAAATTGAATACATTCAGGTATATTATAGAAAGTTCCAGACAATTCTATGGAATTCCACTGCAATATAATTTAATGGGATTCAAAGGAGTCTGACAGAATTTAATGAAATACATTAGTATCGAATAAAACTAAACAGTTTCCATCGATCTTCACTGTAATTCGACAAGATTAAAGGAAATCAACTAGATTCAATTCAAGTCTAATGAATTCAAGGGAATTTGAAAAGATTCAAAAGAATTCAAGGTTAGTTAATGATACCCACAATGAAATTTCAATCGGGCTGAATGCAATTCTATCAAATTCAATCGAATCGAATGGAATTCATTATGACATTCAATGGAATTCAACGCAATTCTGTAAAGAATTCAATTAAATTGAAAGAAATTCATTACATAGCATTCAATGGAATTCAAGGAATTCATAGAAAATAAACGGGATTCAATGGAAGTTAAAAGAATTCAAGAGATGTCCACGAATTCCAATGACGTGCAATGGAATTCAGTGAAATTCAAAGGAAATCAACGGAAGTCAATGGATATCAATAGAATTTCAAAGACATCAGAAGAATTCAATCAAATTCAACGTCATTCACTGATCTCTTGTGTACTTTAGCAGAATTAAATAGCATTCAATGGCGTTTAATCAAGAGCATTCAGTGATGTTCAAAAAATCAAAAAGAAATAAACGGGATTAAATGCAAGTCAATAGAGTTCTAGGAAATTCGATGGAATACATGCAATTTCATGGAATTCAAAGAGAATGAACAGAATCTAATGGATATCAATAGCATTGAGGAGAAATCAACAGAATTGAAGGGAATTCAACAGCATTCGGTGGGATTCAGTGATATTCAATGGAATTCTATAAAATTAAAAGGATATAAACGAATATCAATGAATGAAAACTAACAAAATTGAAATAAATTAAATAGACTACACTCAATGGGGTTCAATGGAGTCAATGGAATTTATCGGAAGTCAATAGGATTCAATTAAATTAAATTCAATGCAAGTCAATAGAATTCATTGTCAGTCAAGGAAAATAAACGCAGTTCAATATAGGATGCATGGGCCAATGCATTGGAATGAAACGAAATTCAACATAAGTTTAAGAAACTATAATTTTTCTTTTGAGGAGTAACTTAAAATTGGTATCATCCTTTCGATAAATTATAATAATATTACTATACACCCGCGTGGAAAAATCGACTGGGGTCCGACTGGGTTCCGACCAGATTGCCCAACTACTAGTTGGGCCCCAGTTGGGAACCTCAATTACTGCCAATTTGGGCCACTTTCTAGATTGTAACGTTCAGACCAACCAATGACTGGATTGGGCAAACTAGTTGGGCTCAAGTTGGGAAGTTTCTTTTCTGCCCATTCAAGGAAAAGGAATTTGAATCTAAATAAAAGTAAAAATTTAAATTAAAAAATAAGATTTAGTTCCAAACTTTAAGAAGCTGTTCTTAGTTTTAATATAAAACTCGTATCTTTTCGTCCACTGAGCTAAATCTGAAATGTTGAGGATTCCCGCGTCAAAATGATGTGTCTTCATATCTCAGTGGGCAAAGAAATGGAGGACGTCTTGACGACATCCTTGCGACATTTTTACGATGTCGCAAAGACGTCCTATGTCCGTTTCGTAAAGATATCTTTAAGACATCTTTAATATATTTAATGTCTCAAAGATGTCTTTACATAATCTTGACGACGCGAGCATACGACGTCTTCGCGATGTAGTAAAGATATCATAAAGTTGTCGTAAAGACGTTCTTTAATTTTTTGCCCACTGGGATAGTGAATTCTAGTAAACATTTCCATGTTCCTCCAAACTGTATTTTACTTTATAGGCTCGAAAGGAATTTGGTTATCCATATCTTCATCTTCAAAATTCGCATTCACGCCCATATTGAAAAAACTAATTTCAATGTCAACATACGCAAAAAATTATTTCTTGAGTGATGTACATATTATTAAATAGTGTATTGTACCTACTTACTTTTTATTTCTCAGAATATCCGATTGACACAAAATTACACAAGCCAAGCATAAAATGGCACGTGCAACTGCTGTCAGCTGATTGACGATAGAACCGTAGGAGAAAGATAAGTTTGCACATTGGAGTTCGCGCAGTGCGTTTGGACTGGAGCAGCCAATAGACGTTTGACGCGCACTTTGAAACACTCAAATATTAAATATTTTTTGTTGGTGTTGACTAAAATATAATGTTTGTATTTTAGTATTTCAAAGTGCCCTCCTGACGTTTCCATACATTTTTGAGGTTATTAATTTTGATGTTATTTAATTACTTGCTTCCACATTTAGAGCATTTGCTGAATCTGAATCCTGCTCGGTTTAATTTTCATTCTCGGAACTCTCCTGTTTAGGAATTTCATAAATTTTGGCAGTGTTAACGTCCTGAATATGTTCTAAAGTAAACAATGATCAAGTCTAAAAATATTATCTTTTTATATATCACAATTAGGTCTTTTGACAGCTTTATTGAAAAAAGAAATATTCACTTTCATCACTATAATTAAATATTTTTCTTATTTAAATTTTGGCCTTGTCGTAGAGCATATAAGAATGTAAAATTTCCGTACTTAACTTTTACTAATTATAATTATTATTTTGATTTAAAATAACTCAGCATCGTCATCAGCACTCGAGTTTTCTTCAAATATTTCTTTAACTCCTGCTTCAATCGCTTGATATTTTTTAATCCATAGACGTAATTTATCATCCGCACGAAGTTTTTTTATCAAAGTTATTCCGGTCCATACCCAGTGGGCAAAAAAATGGAGGACGTCTTTATGACATTTTCATATCGTCCCAAAGACGTCCTTTGTCCGTGTCGCAAAAATATCTTCAAGGCATCTTTTAGACATTTTAATGTCGCAAAGATGTCTTTTCATCATCTTTACGACACGGACATACGACGTCTTCGCGACGTCGTGAAAATGTCATAAAGTTGTCGTAAAGACGTCCTTTAGTTTATTTCCCTCTGGGTATTTATTTCTGATGTAATGTGGTTTACAGTTAATCTACCTATGTAAATTTCAGCAGACCACAACAGACATTTTGTCTTTTTAACTATTAGTGGGGTTACTTGATGGGACAAGACTTGTTTGCCCACTATAGGCGCTTAATGGGTCACCTCGATATAGGCCCAAGCACAAAATAAAACACTGATCGTCTTTATTAACAGAACTTTTGATACTGAAAACTTTGGAATAATTGAAAAAATTCAGTATTCGGATGAGTTTGCATTCAGCCTCTGATATAATTGAAATCATTTGTCATTTAATTTCAATTTTTCTTACGTGGGCTGCCCAGTTAGGCCCAAATTAGCGCCCAATCATAAATTGGGCTATATTTATAGTCAAATTTTTTGATGAATTACCAAAAAATACCCTTATTTTAATATAAGACGAGATTAAATTAGCATTAATGTTCTTCATAAAGACCAATCCATAGGGACGATTCATGTATTATATAATGTACTACGTAACGCAATTTTAGGAAGTGAGTCGGTTTGATTGAACGTTACTATGTACGTATTGTTACGTGAGTGAGGACATTGAAAGTTCTCACGTAATACCGTCTTTTGAACGTTAAAATTGACTTTATATTTTGAAAACTGTACAAATTTTAAGAATAATTTTTTGTTTAAAATGAAACTTTTTCATTGACAATAAAAAGTAAATATTATAAGTTATTAAAATTAAGGGCAAATGTCATGCTACGATATCACAAGTTACCGATCGCCTCCTATGTAGTTTTTTTCAGAAATTTCAACGCGATATTATATTTATTTTAAGCATGAGAAGGCGGAAAAAATACATTGAACGGTTACCGAGTCTTAAATCGAATGCCATTTGTCCTTAAGTATGAATAATTTTCTTGAGAATGCGTTGATCATAGTATATTGTGCGTTAAGGGACGAAAGCATCTGATTTGAGACAAGTGTGATTTCACACGAGTCTCAAATCGAACGCTTTTGTCCGATAATGTACACGATACTTTTTACAACAACCGCATTAAAAATGAGAGTTTTTGAAAGACCGTAAACCGTGTCAAAAGTGAGTCGATTTGTGACCGATTGACGAAATAACATTATGTAAACATTGCACGCCAAAGCCTGTCACTGCCTGTCACTTTCAAACTTACTAAAGGCTTCTCTGAAACTGTGCCAGATGGCGCCACCGAAGGCACCGCTTTTACCCCGTTAAAAACAAACTGACGTCATCGGTCACAAATCGGCCATTTTTGTCACGCGGAATGGGCATAAAAATTCGCATTTTTAATGTGTGCGTTGTAATTTTAGGAGAGTTTTAACTGAAGCAAAAAAATCTTAAAGTTCTTAAGCCATGAAAGAAGAAAGTAGGACTTAACTTTTCGTAAATAAAGAACGAAAGTAATGTTCGTTATTTAATATCCCATGTAGAAATCGCGATCGGAATTTGGAAGGGCCTCGGCTAGTTTTCTCTATTTCTGATCGGGTGCTGATAGGGGAAAATAGAGAGGGCCTGGTTATTTCAGTAACGCTCCTTTTAGCTGGGCTCTATCTGGAACTTTTAACCAGGTCCTATCGGGAATACTCTTCCACCACCCGTCTGGACCCTTCCTGTTTTCCGGTAAGTTATGCAATCAGACGTGATATAAATATATGTGAAAAACGATTTTTAAAGAACAAAATGAATAATAATATTTAAATACATACAAATTTTGGATACATAATCTCATTTATCTCAAATGTTTATATTTTGTTGTTTGAAAATTGTTTTTTGTATACACTTGTATCACACAACACGTAAATGTTGAGCATTTGCACTCGAATATGACAATTCATTATTTTAATTATTTTTCACTGGCTTTCACTTATACAGTACACATTCAACAGTTCCCCTTATATATCATTGAAGACCATTTTTTATTTATTTTGAATAAAATAACCTAATTGTGAGAGAAGCAAAAATAAATTAGTTAAAATTTTTTGTTTATATTCGCACACCCCATTTTTTATTATTTATTGTTATGTCATAAAGCCAAATCCTTTACAGAGTAAGTGTAACTCTTTCGGTTCTAGCCTTGTTATACCCTTTCCCTAGCTTTTCGTGGAAACAACTATGATAGAACCAGACCCAGTTGTGAATGCGGTTTAAAATGATCGAACGCATAGAGCACCCGACAATGGGTCGGCAAAAAGTGTCGACCACCCTAGAGTTCGGGGCGCTGCACACTCTGTGGTGCCAGACACACTCAGAGCTTTCGCACGTTTCGCAACGCTAGGTTGCGAAACCGCACGGACAACCTCTTGCGAACAGGATATACTATATACGCGAAATGCTTTCCCAATCGCTGCAAGAACAAGCCTTAGATGAAGAAGTAGAAGCGACATTAAGACCAACCGCGGAAATCAGGCATCCCTCGAGAGATGATGGTGATTTCAGGACGACGAGAAACATCAACATCCAGGTTCTTCCTAAGCCTCAAGATCTGGCTGAAATGGATGACGCCCTTCGTGAGGATCTCTCGGAGGAGTCCAACCTCTGGACCATCACTTGTTCAGTTTATGATGCGGCGAGAGCTTCAGCCGATTCAAATCGAAGGGTAAAGCCAACGATAGATCAAAAGACCAAAAGGCGCTTGCATCAACTGAACAAGAAAATTGACTGGGCTGGATAGAACGTGTCCCGTATTCAGTGTGTGATTGACTACATAACATCTGGTAAGCCTTCTGCGGTGAGGGTCCAAAAGTTCGCTTACGAACTGAGGATCCCCCATCACACATTGAACAAGTCAAATATGCTAACGATCAAGCAGCAC
>JAUMHM010020252.1:0-16855 GCA_032362435.1 Melikaiella ostensackeni
TGTCTCGATCTGATGCTCAGCTAGTGCTGATTGCGTGAAATGTTTCAGCCTGACTTCACTCTCATGTTCTTTTGCACACGATTGAAACCCGAAACACCACCTTTCATCATAATGAATCATCGTGAAAGCATTTAATCTATTATTAATGTTATATTTGTTAATGAGAAACATATATGTATGTGGAATTCTCGTGAAAAAACACTGAGGCGAGATAATTTAAATTATTTCGTAATTTTTTTTGCTCATATCTTTGAGTGTAATTTGTGCAAACTCATTTCCTTTCACTCAAATCAGTATAATCCAGTATAAACTAGACATTTTATGATTTTTGATGGTTTTTCGCAAAAGACAATTCAGCGAAATTTTTTTACTTGATTATAAATTTGTAATTTTTTATATTAAACTTCTGACAATGAGTATTTGAGCAGTTTATTTATTCTCATCCTTTTTTTTTGTTCCCAATTTTAGCATTTGCGAGATTCATAAAAGATTCTGAACAAATTTTCAGTTTCAATATCTACATTTAAGGAGAATTAATCTTTTAGATTATTCTAGGAATTCTGAACAATGTTCGCAATTCATAATATATTCATAACTCAAGAAAATATTAAAGTTATTACAATTTTTGAAATGTCTTTTTCCAAATTTTTATGATATTATTGTGTTTGGGCCTATTTGTTGTATAATTTTTTTATAATCTTGTTCGAAAAGACTGAATCCACGCTCACCGAATTTTGGTGAACCTAGCCACTCCTTCCAGTATCCCTGGGATCACCGAATATATTTTATAATGTACCGTTTTATAAAGGTACATAGCAAATAATAAATTGTTTCTCACTCAATTTGGTCAATCTTACGTTATCTTATGATAAAAAATTAACTCTCCCCGATTCTTAACATCCTCTCACTTTATTCATGTAGTAACTGCTGAAATCGTTTTTCTTGTTTTTAAGCTACATAAAGGTTGACAAACCGTTCCGACTGAAAATATTTTCTAAGTTTTTCGATTGAATTATCATCAACAATTTTACTACGCTGACTAATGATCCAATCTTCAATATTGTAATATAAAAAAAATTACAATCAGACAAATATTCTTGTAATGGTACCACATAAAATCGTTAGTATGAAATTTGTTGCATCTCATTTTGAATAATGAAAATTTGCATTGTGCCTTCATTTGTTTTCGTGTATGGAGACTGTTGCAACTCAAAGCTACACCGAATTCGGCATATTTTTAAGGATTGGCGTTTTATAATGACAGTTACATTATTAAACTAAAGTTAATTTAGTAAATTCAGTTAGGTACCATGATTCATTTTTTAATTTATCAACGATTGAGAACTTGAAGAAGAATTACATTATTTGGAGGAATATTTTCTTGAATTCAAAGTTAAATTACGGAACTTTTATATTTTATAAAATCAGTAAGAGGCTAATAAATGTAATAAAGTAGGCCGAGGCTGAGAGTACGGACGTAGCGTGCTGGAAAAGGGAAGGGGTTTCTGTCTTTATGCATAGACAGGGAAAATAAATGATTAAATATTGCGAAATGTTCGAAAAATTTGCGCCAGACCTCGAAAAGTTCCACGTCACGTGTTCGCTAATACTATATTTTTTTAGGGCTTACGAGCTGTTTAAGTTAACCTTCCAGTTAACAAAGAAAAACATTTACTTTTTAAATGATGTATTTTTCGAACGATAAAATATATTCTAATATATTTTTCTCAATTTTGAAGAAATTGTCGATCCATCGAAGGATCCGAAGAAAATATAAAAGTTTTGATAAACGACAAAGTGGCAAAGGTTTCTCAACAAAATTTTAAAATGGAGTTCCTTGAAAATTTCACGTTTGAAAATTCGTATTTTCTTTCGACAGATTTTTGATCATATGCAATATATTTTCTATAATTTTCTTATCTGGTAAGCCGCTTGTTCAAACTGCATTTTTTTAAGCCAATATTTTTAATTTTTACGAAAACGGCTATCAAAAGAAATACATGTGAGAAGAATAAGGTTTCTCGGAATCAAAATTTCTACAAAAATGTTTCTGTGGAAATTCTTCTTCTTTGGAAAGGGAAAATTACTTTTTCTTTTCATTTTTCCATTTTTTAATTACAAAAACGAATGTATCAATGGATTCGTCATATTAAATATTATTTATAAATTCAAAATCTATTTTAAAAAATGTTAAGAAAAACATGCTCGCAAGGTACTAAATTTCTGAATATGGTTAAACAAAGTTGGATCTAAAAAAACTAGCCAATTCCGAGAAAATCGGTCGAGAACTTTGCGATTAAAAGTTCATGGTTCTTCAAATTCGGCTTTGGATAGCGATTGAAAAAAGAATTTTCAATGTTTCGAACAAAAAAGAAACGATAATATAAAAGTTTTGATCCGAGAAAAATAATCTTCTTCCCAGAAAATCAAAACTGAAAATCTCGATATCGCAGTATGGTAAAAATTTTCTACTAAAAATCGCAAACAAATAAACAAATAAATCTTTTTTGTCAATAAATGATAATTTCGAGAAAACAGCAATGCTAGAAGGTTGAAAAAAATCACTTATAGATGAAAATTTGAACTGAAATTTTATTTGAAAAAAATAATATTTCAAAAAAATCCTATAACCATAATGTGCATTTGATTTTTCAAAAAAATTTTATGCAATAAACCCGTTTTCGAGAGGAGTGTTCATTATCTAGTTTTTTCACTGTCATCTTCCATTTGTGATTTTGTGTTTCAAAATTTTTATATTAAAAAGCATGCATGCTCATTGCAGATCCTTTCAGATTCAAAATTTTTAATTTAAGAGTTAAAATTTTTTTTAACTAGAGCCTTGGGAATCTTGAGGCTTCTGAATTATTTGATGAGTTCTGAATTTCGCTTTTCAATTTTTAAGCTTTTTTGGTATAAATATTTCAGATGAAGTAGTTCTTCAGCCTTCGAATTCTCGAGAAAGTCGCCTTTAAGAAAACTGGGAATATTATCATTATTTGGATATTAAACATCTATTATTTATTACAAAAGTTGAATTTGAAGTTTAAAAATTGAGATATTTAGGGCTAGCACAGACAAAGAAATGTTATTCAGGTTGTCCTCAAATATTATTAAAATGAATTCAAATTTTAATGTTTTTAAATTCAAAGGCTTCTAAATTTAGAAGCTTCTGAATCTTTCTAAAATTGCGAGTTTGAAGAATTACTTTGGTAAGGTCCATAAATTTGAATAGTTTCAAACTGAATTACCTCTAAATTTTCTATTTTTTTAAGAAGCAGATTTCTTATGAAGCTGCACGAGCATATATTGTAGCGCGTAATTTTGAATATCATAAATTTCCATTTAAAAAACTAATCGCAGATTCTAAAGAAAAGAAAATCTGAAATTAAGGATTTTAGGGGATTTTGAGAAGAACCGGTGGAAAAGGGTGTGAAGGGGGAAAATAGGAAGGAAGGAGATTAAAGGACTGACAATTATAGTGTTGTATAATTCAAATATTCAAAGTCTTATTACTGGACTTCATTCATATTTATAAGGACATTTTTATGCGTAATTATGTATTATTTATGAGAAAAAACTTCACGTAGTTAATTGTAATTTTCATTACTCCTCTTAAACTGATTAGTATATTTTTGAACTTTACGATTTTTTAATGAAGTTTAAGTTTAATCAAAATCCCGGGTTAAACAACTTAGATTATATGAAGTCTAGTTCTATCTAATTACAACCCATCCTAATTTTTATTTATACTAATTATTGTGCAAAGGAAATATCATTTCAAATTCTGATATTAATACGGTCCGACTTTTGGTGTGGGGAGGAAGAGAATTGTTTAAGGTAGGGCAAGAGTGAAATGCTAGGACAGAAAGATGGGTAGGAAGGAAGGTGTGAACAAAGAGGACTGGAACATAAAGTTACTTTCCTGGGGAGCGGGGATTTGGTCCTTGATGAGGAATAGGTCCAGGTCCTTCATTCCAGTGTCACGTGTTCCTGCCAGGCGGATTCCCTGGGCAGCCTCCCGGACTAGTTCTCGGTACTGGTCCCCCGTCTGGTCCAGAAGGCCGTTACTGCTGGATCCATCCTTTTCATTGATTGAGAGCTCCTTGAGGGGCTTATAAGTGGTCGGATTGAATTCGACAGGGATGTCCTGGGGTTTCCACAGGACCACGATCTCCGGGTCCAGGGTCAGGATTTTGGTGGTGTGTGACGGTGGCGGCGGATGGATGTCGACTCCTGTCGATCCTCCCCCGTGGAGGCGGTCGCCTTCGCGTCACGCTGCCGGGCCCTCCTCTGCCTCTTGTTCAAAGCTATCCAACCAGGGTTCAAAAAAGCGGTCTATTAGGCGCCTTGAGCAACTCTGGTCGGACCCTCGAGACTCGAGGCTTACACAGCGACCAGCTACCCAAAACGTCGCCCGAGGGGCCTGGAGAAGGAACTGCTTACTCCGCTGAGGAACAGCGAACAACGTGGGCAGACGGATGGTCGAGTGGCGTTCGTGTGCGTGCTACTGGGCCCCGTCGCCCTTGCACCCAACTGTCGGGTGCCCTCTCTCTCTGGCCTGACTCAACCAGTCGAGGTTCAAAAGGTCGGCCCTTTCGGGCGCCTTGAGTGATTATGGTGGAGTTGTCGGGGCCCGAGGTTTTCGAGTCGAACAGTCCACCAAAAGGACGCCCGAAGGACCTGAAGATAGAGCTGTTCGTATCGTCGAGGGTTTTGTTGAGCCAGGTGCTGGGACCCGGATCCCGAATTTCAAGCAAGTGGGACTGCTGTGGCGTTGAGGGAGAATGCTGCCAAAATTCCGTTGCTGATGTATTTACTTTCTTCAGCTCTCCTTAGGCTGGAGAGCGGTGATGGCTGGAGGCCGAATCAACAGTGTGGCTGGTGCGTGCTATTTCATGCACGACCGCCCGAGAGAAAAAATATTATTTAAAGGAGAAAGTGGCTAAGAAAGGCTGTAAGTTGTGCGTGAGTCACCGATGACTCATAGCCACATGGAATTTTCCTAAGACCATAACAACGCACAATTTTTTTTTTTTTTTGTAGGTATGGTGAAAATCTTCAAAAAGACAAGCAGGAAGGGTCCGCACTTCTTGATAGTGTGGGATTTTCACCCACTGGAAAATACCATCTTGTCCTTCTTCTCAGAAATCCCCCCGGAACCGCTTTCGGATTACTTCAGGGGGTGCCGTTTTCTTGCCGTTTTCTTCTTGGTTGGACTTGGTTGGTTCTCATTATCCGTTTGGGCTCACTGTCACTTCCCTTGTCTTCTTTCCTATCTCCGTCTTATCCCTCAAGAAGTCCCTCTGGCTTCTTTTGCCTGAGGACGGTTTCAACGTAGTGTGCCACCTTGTCTCATTGTTCCTCATTTTGGAGCATCACGCTAACTATGTTTTCAGGCGTGATTCCGCTCATTTCTCCTTTCAGGTTATGCCTAAGAGTGGTCCGTCAGTCGCATTCAAAGAATGTATGGCGCGCGTCGCAGTACACATATACCGAGCTCTTTGCTTTTCTCCTCTTGTGCAGATAGCTACGGAATCGTCCGTCCCCTAAGAAGAATTGTGCTCGATGATAATTCGTCTCTCCGTGGTGACGGTCTAGTGGTCGTTATTTCACCGTCCTTGCCATTTTTCCATTGAGAGAGCTCTAGCTCCCTCCTCAGCAAAGTGCTTGCCCACTTCTGCTATCCTTTAAGTTACCAGCTTTCTCTCCTGGCCCAACAGGTCGATTGGTATCACTCCGGCAATCACTAGTATCGCCAGTTCTGATACCGTGCAATACGAGCACGCTATTCTAAGCATGCCTCTTCGCTGGACAGTTGCCATCCTTCTTCTACATTCTTCCTGCCTCAGTGCATCTGCCCATATCTCTACCCTAAGCAGAATGATTGTCTGGGCCACTGTCACTAGGAGTCGACATTTACTTGGTCTCGAGCCCTGCACATTGGCCATGAGCGTGCTTAGCGCCGTCATCACTCCCGCTGCTTCTTCCGCTGCCTGACTTATCTGCTTGCAGAATGAGAGATTGTTGTCCTTCCGAATTCCCAAGTGCCTCATGAATTTCTTAGCTGTAACCGTCGCCGGTCTAACCTGCATCGGTATCTCCATAGAGATGTGCTTTTTTGTTATCAGCACCAGCTCGGATTTTTCTCAGCAAGGTCGAGCCCGTGTTCTTCCATCCAACCGCACACACGGCGAATGACCTGGCTGAGCTTCCGTTGCAATTCCTCCGGGGTTCTTGCGACGATCACCGCGAGCATGTCATCAGCATATTCCGTGAGGTTTGCATCGTCCGGCATCTCTCGTCTCAAAATGCCATCATACGACACATTCTAGAGATCTGGGCCAAGAATCGATCCCTGGGCTGCTCCGGCCGTAATCCATTTTCTTCTCGTTCCTTTTGTTGTGTCATAGATCAAGACTCTGTCAGGAAGATAGCTTCTTACTACGCGCAACAAATACTCTGGTACCTTAAAGCCTTCAAATGCTTTTATGAACTCGGCCCATCTGACCAGTTAAAGGCCTTTTTCACATCAAAAGCTGCTAGGTGGACAACCCTCTTGGTGTATCGGCTACCCTTTCCCACTTTCTGTATTGTTTCCAATACTTCTCGAATCGAGTTTATTGTAGATTATCCTTTTCTGAACCTGTACTGCCTATCAGAAAGATCACCCGTCGCTTGTACGGCAGCAAGCAGTCGAGGCTCCAACATTTTCTCATACAGTTTCCCAGTAGTGTTCAACATGCACAAAAGTTTGTATGCCGATGGGGAATTTCGGTCACCTATTCCTTTACTGATCAGGGCCAGACACTGAATTTTTCACTGTTCGTGGAAAAGTCAGGGCCTCTATTGTGATTCCATCCGGTCCTGGAGCTTCTCTGTTTTGTAGAGAGGTCATTGTTGTCCTCAGTTTATCCTCCTTGAAGTGTGGGATCTCTCTTATTGGGGTTCTGCCTGTGTCCTCCTCTCTGATCGGATGAGTCGGAAAGAGCGCATCGACGATTTTTCCCATGGGTTCCGCTTTCATTACCTCGCATGTCGATAGTGCTCCAAGCTTTCAAATCACTATTTTCTACCCTAGACCCCATGGCTCACTATCCACCTCATCACATAATGTGGTCCAACTCTGCTTTTTGCTCGACCTGATAGCTATTCTTAGCTGTTTCTTGGTTAGCTTGAATTTCCCGGGTTTTGAAGTCTTATTTGTGTCTCTTCGCCTTTTCCTGGTGGCATTCCGTCCGCATTTTAGGCACTCCTTTCGGAGCTCTTAAATTTCTGAATTCCACCAATAGGCAGAGGTCCTATTTCTGTGCCCTTTCTTGCGAGGCATCGAGGCATCACAGGCCTGGTATATGAGCCGCATAGTAGCTTCCACCAATTCTTCCGCACCCATGCTAGCTCCCTCCAACCAACTTTTCTGCCCTCTGACTATTGTCAGAGATAGCTTCTCTTCGCCCAATTTAGCCACGTTCCACCTTTGGACTTTGCTATGGTGTGTCCTGGTTATTGGGCTGTCTCCAACATTAAAAGATATGTACTGGTGGTCACCATCGGTGTAGCTCTCCAACACCTCCCATTTTTCTATAAATGGGGCTATTCCTTCAGATGCTGAGGTGATGTCCGGGATCGTTTCGACATTCTCGGCCCGCCTGAAAGTTGTCGTTCTTCCAACGTTCATGACTAGAAGCCCTCGTCTTGCTGCCATATCTATTATGCTCTTTCGTCGCGAGTCTGATCTGGGCATTCCCCATTCTACTGCCCTGGCATAGAAATCCCCGGTCACTATTACTTCTCCTTCGGCTTCCTGAATGGCACCTTCCAACAGGTCCAGTTTTTCCTGGATGTCCTGAATGCCCTCATTAAGCCTGAGGTAGCAACTCACATATGTCATGCCCGGGATTGTTCCGACATTTCCGGCGCACCCAAAAATTGTCGTTCTTCGAACATTTATGATTAGAAGCCCTCGTTTTGCAGCAATATCTATTATGCGCTTTCCTCGCGAGTCTGATTTGGGCATTCCCCATTCTACTGCTCTAGCATTGAAATCCCCGGCCACTATAACTCCCCCTTATCCAGACGTATCCGTTCGCAGATCCACGATTTTCGATCGAGAGTTTCCTTGGATTTCGCACCCAAATGGCTGCCGTACCCAGGTTTTCCGAAAGCCATGTTGGGTTGTCCCTGTTCTGGTACTGCTCGCTGATAATCAGCAGATCCACCTCCTTCTGCAACGCTAGTTGCACTATGAGATCGTTCGCTGTTTTGCTCCTGTGCATATTTTTCTGCAGGGCCCTTAATATTAGTTGGATCCTTCGGCTCTGTCAAGTGCTTGTCTGAAGACCATGCACGCGCCCGACCCAGGTATATGCTCTAAATTTTTCGGTTTTGTTTGCATACTACTTCAGAGCACGCAGTGCGGTTCGGACGTACAGGCAATTGCTTTATGTCCGTTCATGCCGCATTTGTAGCATAGGCCACTACGATCCGGCCCTTTGCACTCTCTGGCTTGGTGTCCGTACCCTAGACACTTGAAGCATTGGTCGACCCGTGCTCTCCGTCTCACTCTGCTGTGGATCCATCCCATTTTGATGCAGGCGGTTTCTAGCAGTATGTTCGCTGCTTGCTCGCTAAGTTTGACAAAGGCCATAACCTGTTCTCTCCTATTACCTGTAGGTTCCGTGATTCACACTTTCGCCTCTCCTGCCTTTTCCCCGAGGTCTGTCTTCAGGGCTCGCTCGATGTCCTCCTGTCTTGTGACACAGTCCAGATCTAGGAGTTCTAGTTTGACTTTGAGAACCAGATTCCTCATGGTTTTCATGTCACCCAGAAGCTTTTGGAGATCTCCGAAGGCTTTAACATCCTCTGTTTCCTTTTCCAGTTCAAGTGGGACCTCTCCATTTCGCGTCCAGCGGATTGACTGTATGTAAGTCTCTCTTTCTTCGGGTTTTCACTTTGCCCTGATGCCTTCGAGTACGTCCGCGTGAGATTTTCCTTTCGCTGGCTTTATTATCACAGCTTCAGGGCGCTGTTTTCTACCCAGCTTACGCTGGCGTTTTCTTGCAGTGGTCGTGTCATGTGCCTTTTCTTCTGGCTAAAGGCGAAGAGACTTGTTGGCAGGCTTACAGGCGGTCGATCAGGCAGTCAAGTCGATTATGCTGACTGGCTGGAGTCTGATGCTACTCGTGGCGTCGCTGGTGACAGCTGAAGGCCGAATAAAGGGTGTGGCTGTTGCGTGCTATTTTATGCACGATCGCCCTGGAGGCGCGAAGCAGCTCGGTCTGGTGAGGGGAACTCTACTCACGAGCTCTTCACTAGGTGGAAAGGACGCGGAGAGGGGATCGCTACTCGCGTCGTTCTCGCCACCACGTGAATTTGTGGGGCGTGCGACCCAATCAGATTATTTCATGCTCTGCCGCCTGCTTGGCCTTGTCTTTCCGTAGATTTTGACGCTAATCAAACTACTTTTAAAACTGAAATACAACTCCCAGCGAAAATTCGATGGCTAAAAATACGCATATGTATATATATATATTATGAACGAAAAGTCTATTTATGAACGAAGGAAAATAATAAAAAAAGTTACAATAATGATATTATATTATTATTAAAAATTAGAGTAAAATACAAATTTATTTAATATCTAATACTTATAATAATACTCATAGATGCATGGAATTTTCCTAAACTACTACAACGCACAATAGGGGCAAAACAAAGGTCGTCGTAGCGACCAGGGAAAGAAACCTTGAGAAAGTATGGAAGATGACAAATATTCAGGGGCGAAAGATTAAAAGGTTCTTTTCGCTTGTCGCCCATTACGACCAACGGTGTATATCAACACTTCTAAAAAAATGGTGTCAATGTTTCTTATAGGGAACAACAATCTTCTTCTTCTCTTCTCTGGTCCGTAGCATTCAAAAGATTTAAGAAATTTTCTTTTTCAGAATTTGTAATGCAGTGTCTTTTTTAAAATAAAGTATACAAATAAGAGAAACCTTTGATGGAACTTACGTTTTTCTACGATCATCACGTTTTCGCATCCACGGCGTTAGAAAATCATGCAATTCGAGTCCATATAAGAGAGGAAAGTTTTAAAACAGTTAATCAGTATAATTCTATAAATTCAAACATATATGGGTTCTAGCTAATTATATAATCTAAAATGTAAGCAACGAAAATTATGATACATTTGAAATTATTAACCATAGTGTTTCATTATGTCAGTACCATTCTCACATACGTTATTCTCATCGACAAAGTGTATAAGAATATGTTTACTCTTATTTTCTGGATCACTTGACATATACGTAATGAAGCATAAATTTAATATTTACGTATGTTTACCCAGCTGTTAGAAAATTTATATTCAGCACCTCCGATTCAGAGTATTGCAATTTTTTCTAGACTTAGGAGGACAATTTGACTTCTTACAATTTTCCTATAGCGATATGCTACTTGGATATCCGAGATAGTTGTTAATATTTATTCGGACGTAAATATCCATATCCTTTAAAAAATCTGGTACTTCTAAACGAATGTTACATGTTATATTTGGAATGTTAATAAATTTTTAGAATTGATAAAGGACCTCGCACGTTTCTTATAGAAATTGTTATATATTACACAATATACATTTCAAATTGGGTCAATTTAATCGGGATCTGATTTCCATAAGAAACTTGCGTGGTATTTTCAAACCTTGAGCGTTTAAAGATGTAATATTTGTAGAAGCGGTATTCTTAGATATTTGAAAAATTAATTATCTGCGGAATATAAGAAAGTGTCTCCTTATACAACTGATTATGTCTGAAAGCTTGGTGGTAAAATAATTCCATTTTTCACCTGTGAGTTTTACCATCATTTTCACAAATGGGTTCTTTTCAGTGTTCTAAAAACAAATTTTTATTTTGTTACTACACAATTTTTTGTGATAAATTAATCAATTATAAAAACGCGGTGCAGTGACTAAAATAAGAGTTAGATAGGTTAGATTATTTGAGTTTATTTGTTGGTTCTTGAAAAGCAGATAAATTTGTTTACATAACTGTTTTTAGCGAAGTAAAACTCACCTTATCTTTCTTAGCTACATGAACTGCGAAAGAGATCGAGAATAAAGTTGCGATGGCTCAAAAAATAAAAAATAGGAGATATTTATTTTCAGTTGAATTACATATAAGCGATCCAGAGATTTAGTTGTATTATAAAACGATATAAAATAATTGCAGTCAACTACATTCAGTTCTTTAGCATAGATAACGTATAATTACGCAAAAAAGTCATTATAGATTTGAGTAAAATCCATAAATAGGACTTTGAATATTTGAATTATTCAATATTATAATCGTCAATGGAAATGAAATGGTTGAGAAGCATATGAATGTATTTTTTATAGATTATTACTTTCTTAGTGAGAAAGCGAATGCCACTTTTCCTGATATCTAAAAATGAAAAAATTTTAACACGATCTTTTTCGAATCAAGATTTCTATTTTCTAACAAAAACTCGTTAAATTACTAGGTTTCTCAACACAAAAAGAACAGTAGCGAGTTTTTGTTGCGGTTAATTTTCAAGTGGGTAAAGTTGAATTTTTAGCCTTTAAACAAAAGGAGATACAATAAAGTTGACATGATAACCATACTTAGGGATTACAGTCAGTCCCCTAATTCCGTTTTTTCCCTATTTTCTCCCTTCATCCCTTAACTCCTAATTTTCTCAAAATTCCCTATAATCCCTATGTTTGAGAATTGTTACCATTTTTGTACCTATTTTCTCTTTTCTTTTGAATTTGCGATTAGTTTTTCAAATAGAAACCTATAATAAAAATATAAATAAAAATAGAAAATTCAGATAAAATTCAATTTGAAATTATTCAAACTTATAGACCCTGACCAAATAATTCCCTAAAACCGCAATTTGAGAAACATTTGAAAGCCGTTGAATTTAAGAACCTTCAAATTTAAATGAATGTTAATATCATTCAAGAATACCTTAAATAATATTTCTTTGTCTGCGCTAGCCCTAAATATCTCAATTTTGAAACTTCTAATTCAACTTTTGTTTCAAATAATAAATGCATAATATCAACATAATGATGTTCCTAATTTCTTCAGGGGCGACTTCCTCGAGTATTCAAAGTCTGAAGAACTATGAAATATGAAAAATTTATGACTGAGAAGCTTGAAAATTGAAAAACAAAATTTAGAACTCATCGAATAATTCAAAAGCTTTCAGATTCCAACGGCTCCACTTAAACAAAAAAAATGTAAACACTCTCAAATTAAAAATTTTGAATATGAAAGGATTCGCCATGACCATGCATATTTTTTAATAGAATGATTTTGAAAGACAAAATTACAAATGAAGCATGGCAGTAAAAAACTAGATAATAAGCAACTTTTTTATCGAAAATAGGGTTTTTCATGGAAAATTCTTTAAAAATCAAATACACATTGTGGTACAATGATTTTTTTAAGTGTCATTTTTTAAATGAAATTTTAGTTTAGATTTATACCTAGCAATAATTTTTTTAACCTTCCATTATTAATATTTCTTGAGATTATCATTTATTGACAAAAAAAAAATTTTCTTTTGTTTTTCGGATTTTCAAGCAAAAAATTTCTGCCATACTGCGATATCGAGATCTTAAATTCTTATTTCCTTGGAAGAAAGTAATTTTTTGGATCAAACATTTTTTATTCTCATTCGACGTGCTCATGTCTCGGGAGCAAGTTTCTATTTTTGCAAAAAATTATAAATTTCATTTCTTGTCGCTATTCGAAGCCGATTCCGAAAATCGATGAAATTTCATTTGCAAAATTCTCGACCGATTTTCTCGGACTTGGCCAGTTTCTTCAGATAAAACTTTGTTTACCCGTATTCAAAAATTTAATATCTTGGAAACATATTTTTATTTTTTTTCAACTTTTCTTTGATACTTTTCATGTTTTCTTTTCCTAAGAATATAAGTCGATGTAAGGCAAATATCTAAAAAAAGTCAAAGAGACTTTTTTGTAGAAATTTTAATTCTGAACAACTTTGTTCTTCTTACATTCATTTCTTTTAATAGCCGTTTCCGACAAAATTAAAAATATTGATTCAAAAACATTGCAGAATGAACAAACGACTTATGAGATGAGAAAATTGTAGAAAATGTAGTGCATATGATCAACAATCTGACAATAAAAACTACAAATTTTTTAATGTGAACTTTCTAAGAAACTCTATTTTAAAATTTCTTGGAGAAACCCTTGCCATTTTGTCTTTCACAAAATTTTTATATTTTCTTCGGATCTTTCGATTGATCAACAATTCCTTCAACATTAAAAAAAATATATTGGAATATATGTACTCGATCAAAAAATACAGCATTTAAAAAATAAGTGTTTCATTTTTTGTTAATTAGAAGGTTAGCTTCAACAGCTCATAAGCCCTGAAAAATGATAGTACATATTTACGTGAATTCGACGCGGAACTTTTCAAGGTCTGTCTCAAGCACAGATTATTTAAACATCGTGCAATGTTTAATCATTTATTCGCCCTATATATGCGTAAGGACAGATTACGTCCGTTCTTTTAGCCTCGGTCTAATTTATTACCTTTATTAGCCTTCTACTGATGTAAGAAAACAAAAGTTTCCTCATTCAACTTTGAAATTAAGAAAATATTCCCCCAAATATTATAATAATTTTCCAAGTTCTTAATCGTTGTTTTATTAAAAAATTAATTATGTTCAGTAACAGAATTTACGAAATTAACTTCATTTTAATAATGTTACTGTCACTATAAAACGCCGATCCTCAAAAGTACGCTTAATTCTATGTCGGTTTGGGTTGCAACATTTGAGACACGAAAACAAGTGAAAGAACAATACAAATTTTTATCATTCAAAATTAGACGCAACAAATTTTGCACCAATGATTTTCTGTGGCACCATTAAAAATTATTCTTCTTAGTGTATTTTTATATTAATATTAAAATAATAAAATTGGATCATTAGTCGGCGTAGTAAAATTGTACATGGTATGGAGTTTTATTATTCATTTTTTTCTTAGGGGAAGGGGGATTTTTCTGCTTTCATTTATTATTTAAAGCAAGTCTTATTTATCCATTGAAAGTTTTTTCTTATTCAAAGGGATCACAAGGATCACAATAAAATTTGATGGTTCTAAATTAAAACCATATTTCAATATCGAAATTTTTAACGTGAGTAATAAAGTATGATTTATCGGGGTACAATTCAATAAACAAATCGTGATTAAAACATGTTTAAGAAAATTATTATTGTAATTATTCTAGTAGTAGTATTAGTTCAAGAGTAAGGGCAACTTAGAAGCTGATAATTCTAGGAAAAAAATGATAAAATATTTTCAGTTGAATTGTTCTTCAATCTTTGTGTATTTTGAAAAAAAAAATTAGCAGTTACTATAAGAATAAAGTGACTGGGAGTTAAGAATCAGGGACGGTTATTCTTTTATCATAAGAAAACGCAAAATTGTCCAAATTGAGAAAAAATCTAATTTATCATTTGCTAAGTACCTATATAAAATAGGATTTCATAAAATATTTTGGTAATTCTAGGAATACTGGAAAGGGCGGCTTGGTTCACCGAAAATCGGTGAGCCTAGAACAATTTCTTTCGAAAAAATTATAAGAAAATTCTGCGACAAATAAGCCTAGACACAATGAATTTATCAAATTTTGTATGAAGACATTCCAGAAATTGTCATAATTTTGATATTTTCTTAAGTAACGAATATATTATAAAATTTGGAACAAAAAAAATGATAATTTATAAACTGCCTGAACACTTATTATCAGAAAATTAATATAAAAAATTACTTAATTAATAATCAAGTAAAAAAATGTTGCTAAATTGTCTTTTGCGAAAAACAATCGAAAATCACTCTAAACATAAAGTTCATGTAAAAAATAGTAAAATTCAAAAATATGTTAATCAGTTTGAAATTCAAGAAAATTGTATACAATCTACTCGAGAATTAATTTCATAATTTTCTTAGTATAAGCAGTTTACTCACTCCTACGCATTTTCCACCAGTTTAACCTTTCATGAAATCCATGAAAAAAACTCTGAGCAATAATCGCAATTTCAGAACATGCCAAATTCGTAGTACCTAGGCTTATTTTTCGCAAAACTTTTTTAAAATTTTTTCCCGTATTATCAAAATTAATACTTCGTATGATGAGCAAACATATGGCCTCTGAAATCGCGAGAATTTTTTATAAATTTAAAACAAAATTATATTTCTTATTCGGAAATAATGTATCATTTGAAAGATAAATTACGAGACTTTTCTATTATTTTACGTCAGCAGAGAACTATGCATGAAATATCAATCAAGTCTAAGCGTTTTATTGTTATTTCATATAATGTTTCGAAATTCTTATGTGTATCAAGATAATAAATTAGTACACATTGCAAAATCTCGAAATAAATTGCATCTGCGCCAGTCCTTGAAAACGTGTATGGCACGTCTACACAAATGGTATATAAGCCAAATGTAACAACACCTCCTACCATTCTCTAATTATTTAGTTTCTCGACAAATCTAGTAATTTCACGAGTATTTCTTTAAAAACAATCTAGATTAGACAAAACTTGTCCTGGAATTGATTCACATTTCAAGATGACTGGAAAAATGGCAGTAGCTTTGTTACTTAGTAAGTAAATATTTATAATAAAATATACTTGTATATATACTCACATATACTTATATATATTTATATATTCTTGCTATGAAGGAATTTTATTCAAAAATTAAAATATATGAATTCTGGATGCACAAAACGCTCTTTCAACATATGCTGAAGATTAATTACTGATCAATTATTCAAAATGAATAATAAAAGAATGAACCATATGTTATACGTTACTTTGAATAATTAAAATCTTATTCTACATCGCGAATTACCAACCACAGTGGGGAAAGAAAAGTTTTTCCGGGCAATTTAGTCTAAAGCTTATAATTTCGATCAAATTTCAGCGTTTTTTTCGAATGAAGGTTAACTAAATTTCAAAGATATTGGCGAGAGCCGATTTTTTAATTTTTTTATTCAACGTTTATTTAACAACAAAGTTGACATTTTTGTTATTTCAAAATAAACGATCCCATTCTTTTGCAACTACTCATATTTAAATAAAACATCAAGGAAACAATAAAGACATTTTTATAAATTATATCCAGCAGGCTGCAACATTTAAAGAAATTGTTTTTTTTTATTACGAAATTAATGAGTGAAAGTACTACTTCAAGATTGAAAATACTTGGAGACTTCATTTTTTTATTTTTTGTTCGGGATATCCGTGAAAACAATGCTGAGTTACAATTTTTTCAAATCCAGAGTAATTGTTAATGTCATAAAAAATTTAACAAACGAATGCATATCTCAGTCATCTCGCTGTATAAGGACTTCGTTCCTTTAACAGAATTGAATTAAAAATTGTCAGAAATAAATAATATGTACGTTATTTTATTACCTGGTAACTATTGTTACTTATTTAAATACATTTTATAAACAAATTGAGATTTTCCTCATTTTTCAACCAAGAGATTACGTTTTTTCAACGAAATCAATTTTATATTACTTGGAAAAATCCTCCCCTTATGATACTTTAGTCGTAAATAATAATTTTTCATTTTATAAAAAATTTCATAAAAAATGTCCCAACTTGACTACTTGTCAAAAAATGGATATCGTTTTTTTACAAAGTCGGCCACTAATGACTCAGAGAGGACTTTATTTATTAAATGACCTTGTCAGGCGTCAATATTTGTTATTTTTTAAAATAAATTTTATAAGCAAATACAGATTTTCGTGAATTTTAGATCGGAAGAGCGTC
>JAUMHM010020262.1:0-16854 GCA_032362435.1 Melikaiella ostensackeni
TAGGAAGGAAACTCTGCCCGTGGCAGCGGGGTGCCGCCCCTACTTTCTTCGTCTAAGGGAGCCATTCTTAGACATTTGTCTATGTATACATTAAACATCCAGGAAGTCATAACGCAGCCTTGCCTAACGCCCAGCTCAATCTGAAACCAATCGCTCAATTGTTCATTCACTCTTAGACTCGCTTTACTACCATTATATATTGCTTTTATTGCTTTTAGAAGTCGTTCCATACTCTTTCAGGACTTCCCAGAAATTAGATCTATTCACCTCATCGAAAGCTTTTTCCAGATCAAAAAATTCACAGAAAACTCTTTTGTTTACTCTCCAACTTTTTTCTGTGATCAGTCTCAAGCTAAATATCTGATCCGCACATGATCTTCCTGGCATAAATCCTCATTTGACTTCCCAGATCCTTTTCTTAGTGACTTCCATGACCTTCCCAATAAGTATTTTAGTAAATATTTTGCCCACGGTATCTAGTAGGCTAATCGCTCTATAATTAATACAGTCGCCCTTATCACCTTTTCTCTTGTAGATTGGGACGATAATCGCCTTTTTCCAATCATTTGGAACTTCACCATTCAGAGCAAACGTATTCATAAATTCGCTCAGCCCCACAAATAAATATCCGCCACCGCCCTTAAGCATTTCAGCGGTGATACTATCTACTCCAGCAGCCTTACCATTCTTTAGTTTCTTAATCACGGATATAATGTCGTCGATATCGATTCTTCTTCCGCTATTCCTACAAGGGGATCGTCTAACGTATCCTCTTCAATGTCACGGTTGTTATGCTCCATAGCTTCATATCCATACAATTTCTTTAAAAAATTTCTCATACACAAAGTTCAAGCTTCATTTTAAGCCCTTAGCAAACTTTCTAGCAGTTGGCACCTCGGGTTAACTTTCAATGACGTTGTAAAAATGGACAAAATAGCAGTTTTAGGGGGTTCAACTCCAATTTCTTCAAAATCCTTACGTCATAAGCAATTATCATCCTGAAATCGGAAAGAAGTGCTGCAATGTTTTTGCCTTGTGGCCTTAAATATCTGTATACTGTTTTATGATACTTTTAGAATGTGTCTCATGGCACATGAATATCTTCGCGTGAACAATTCTTATCCTCGCGTGGATAATAACGTTCCAGTGCTTCTGTCCGATTACTGAATGAAAAAATTTTAGGCGTTTTTCTCCTAGGTGTTACAGACTTGACTTCTTTTTCCCTTTTATTATTATTACAGAAACAACAAAAGTGAATTTTTGTTGGTGCTTATTTTCAAGTCACGATAATGTCACATATTTTCACATCGAAGCAATAGAAGATGCCTTGACATGATCCCCTGACATGGAGTCATAATTTATCTGGACCCAAACTATCGCTTGAGGGACTCTCTCCTCGCCAAGAACCGTTCAATTTCTCGAGACGTCTCAAGACTTTAGACGTCTTGAGATTTCTTGAGCGCGATCATCCACTCAGCTCAAAGATCTCCTGAGATCGCTCGGATTTCAAGAAATCTCGGCGCTACTCAGCCTCTCAAGATATCTCAAATACATCCTGTTCTGAGACGAGCGAAAGGCCCAACGCTAGTCTAAACGTGTCTAGCATAAAGAAATGTATCCAAAAATTTCTTTCCTTACTTATTTTAGCTTCAAAATCAACCTGACTTTGAAGTACCATTTGGCGAACCAGTAAGGAAGTGCATCTTCATTTTTTTCGGAAAAATTCTAGGTGTTAATATGAACATAAGCTTGTTACATAGAAAAATATTTAAGCCTTTCCTCGTTGTTAACGTAGTTATTTTTGAAAGCAAAGAGAATGCCAAAATCATATTTTTGGCCGGAATTTCTAGAATTCTTCCACTATGCGGGAGCAGCACATACATGCTTAACCTGCATGTACCGCTTATCCCTTTCTTGAAGACAATCTTTCTGGATGGGCGAAGCTTTCTTCACCGATGAGTTTTCATAATCCCGGATGCTGAAAAGAATAAGGCCTCTGTAGGGGGAAACACTAGTCACGAAACTAAATAAAATAAAAAGTGGACTTTTCAACTTTTATTTTAACTCAAAATTTTTATTCACGACGATATACAACTTTTTTCGTACAATATTAGACGCGGAAGAACAGACTCAAGACAGATGAATCAACAACTAACAGTTTTTATATTGATAATTAATGATTTACAACTTGCTTTGCTTGAAAACTTTAAAAAATAATAAGTCCAAACAAAGATTTAAATAATTAGGACTTAATAATTTAGAGAGAGTGAGTGAGAGACAGTAAAGACGATGATCTTGAATTAAGTCTTAATGTGCCGAGAATCACCGGTGATTCTCGACCGTTCAACTATGACCGTCGGTACAAACGCAATTGTATTTTATTTATCTATTTTTCTTGAATTTTAAATGAATTTTTTGCAAGACCCGCCTCTAAGGTTGCACTCTATGTTCCTCTAAATTACGTGAGAAGTGGCTCTTTTCCACTATTTTTCAAGGCGGATTCAGAAGTATACAGGTCTGGCAAAATTTTGTTTCAATTCTTGCCGCTAGGTTTTGAGAAACTCCTAGCAGCAAAATGAACAAAACTTCGAGTACCTATACAGATCCAACATTTTTCTTTCATTTTGCCGCTAGGTGTTAGGAAACTCTTAATGGTAAAATAAAGAAAATTGAGTTTACAGATCAGGCAAATTTTTTTTTACATTTTGCCGCTAGGTATTAGGAAGCTCTTAAAGTCAAAGTAAACAAATCGTCGATTATGCATGTCCAAAAGAATGTTTTTTTCAGAATTTGCCGTAGTCGTATAATATTGGCGGAATTTAAAACAACTTCTAGCGTCAATATTTACAAAATTATTCGCAAATTTGACGCAAAAAAACTATCTCGGTGAGCCTGATGGAGACCGATTTTCTGGTGGATCTGGCACATATATACCGAAGGCTCTAGCAATTTCATTCGAAATTGGTAATGTCGCCTCGTTATTAAGCATTTTTATAATAATATGACCTTCTCTATTACATATTGGATAAACAAGACCATTGTTCTGCCATCCAATAATTACAAAATTCTTTGCTACTACATTTAAATAATCTAGAACTGGATGTATACTACGATCTTTTTCCATGTAGAAAACATCAGCAAGCTCTGCTGCTGAAGCGGGAAATGTCCTGTGTCTAGACAGGAATTCAGATTCATATGGTAAGCCGGGGCAAACTGAAACATCGGTACAAAATTTGTAATCATAATAAATCTTGTAGTTATTTGGAGCATCGGCTCAAAGAACGTTGTATGAACAGAGATTTTGACTCACTAGAATCTATGTTCAAACTGTTAGTTTTTTTATTTGAAAATTCGTCCGCGGTAGCGCTGAAATGAATAGTGTTTAATTTTGACGTTTTAATTTCAATACTGGGTTATAAATCACAAATTTGAGAACGAGGTTACGTACTTGAAAAGTTAAATAATTTCTGTTACGAAAATCAGCTATTAAGATGATTCAAATTAATGACTTGAAATGACTTGAAAAAATTTACGAGAAACGTGTTTTTAAAGATATAAAATATGTCTTTAATTTAAAATCATCAAATTAATTGTTTTTAAGTACTTAGCTTAATGATACAACCTTACAAAAGTATTCAAATATTTATGTAGATACATATATTTATTTCAATGAATTTTATGTTTCTGTCGACAAAATTTGATAGAATAAACTATAAAATATGATTTAATTTATAGAAATTTAATAATAAATACTGTTTTGAATGAAATTTGAAAGAATGAAAATAGAAATCCAAAATCCTTTTCCTGCGCCTCTGCGGACGAATTTCCGAATCAAAAAAGCTAACTCAATTATATTTTCTCTAAAGTTCCCGTTTCGTGAAGGAAATAAAATATGTGAGTCGCGGGAATGGCTAAAAGTATACACAGTTCGAGAATAAGAGCTGATGATAAATCTTGTCTGCCTCATTTTTCTGGATAAAACTATTGATTTTAGCAAAAATATGTTTATAACTGAAAGTTAACTTCCCAAAAGGACATAAGCGCCATTTTGATGCTTTTTCAAGAGAGTCAAAAAACGTTCACAAAAATACAATTTTCTAATTAGGATAAAAACTTTCTTTCGAAATACAGCAGTACTGTTTTCATAAAATCTTGACGTTCTGAAAAAAATGAAAGATTCCATTTTTCAGAAAAACTATGCTAGATAAGAAAAAATGTTAGCGAAAAAATTGTTTACCCCTAAAAGATCTACAAATTAACTCACGATCATTTTTTATAAGATTTATAGTTTTTTTTTAAATCGTGATAACGCTTTAAAAATAAAAAATCCATTTTCCAAAAAGACTATACGAGATACGAGAAATATATTGAGAATAAAAATTGAAAAAATTCACTTTAGACTATTTTTTCATTAAACGTATAGTTTTTGCACTAATCGTGATAACGCTTCTTTTTAATCCATTTTTCGGCAAAACTGTGCGAAATATGAGAAAAATTCCAAGTAACAAATTTTTGCTTTTGAGAAGACCTACAAAATCTATTGACACCTTTTTATGATAGAACTAACGGTTTCCCCGTTAAGAATCGCAAGTGATATCGAAACATCGAAAATTCAACTTTTATCCAAACAACTTGAGATGTGAAAAAAAGTTTACGAAAGAAATTAGTGCTTTCAATAAGACCTACAAAGTCGCCTTTAAATATTTTTTGATAGGATTCTCCGTTCTTCTTTTTAACATCGACAATGCTATTAAAAAATCGAAAGCACAAATCATCGGGGTCGGGTCAAGTGACAAGCGGCAAGTCACATTTCGCCATATTACATTTGCGGCATGTCACATTCGCGGCAAGTCAAATTTGCGGCATGTCGCATTTGTGGTAAGTCACATTTGAGGCATGTCACATTTGCGGCATTTCTCATTTGTGGTAAGTCACATTTGAAGCATGTCACATTTGCGGCAAGTCACATTGTGGCATCTCTCATTCGGGAAAAGTTTTAAGTCCGCATCGAACTAGCAAGAATGTGGAAAATTACATTGCGGTGAGTCACATTTGATAATATGACACATTTGTGGCAAGTCAAATTTTTAGCATGTCACATTTTCAGCGAGTCACATTACGGCATCTATCATCTGGAGAAAATTTTAAGCCCACATCAATATGAAAAAATTGCGGCAAATCTCATTGTGGCGAGTCACACTTACGGCAGCTTTTATTCCAACATCTCTCATTCGCATTCATCCAGAAATGGAGTTTTGCGGATAAATTAAACCGCAGGTTAATTTTTTCAGCGATTTGAAAGTTCTTTTTTAATAACTACGCATAACATTCCGCTGCGATCTTTGGAGTAATTTAATTTAATTTTGTGTTAAAGTGTGATTAATAAACAATCCTAAAAAAGTATGATTTTCCAATGCATCATTTTTTATGTTCGTCTTAATCAATAAAGTGCTCCAGAAATCAATAATGATTGATGCAAAAACACAAATATAGTAAGAACGAAATTTCTCAGGCTAAAATTTTATTGTCATGAACCAATTTTATAAACAAATAGACTTATAACAGAACTTTTACAGGATTACGTATCTCCTCTTCATGAAAAATTATTTTTAAATACTTAACACAGTTATCTTGAATTACAAAGTTGTTAAACATAAGGCTGCGTCTAGTCGCCCCGAGAAATTGGCGGAACTGGAAGAAGGGATGGACTAATCGTCCCGAAATTTCGTGTCGATTTGATAAGTTTAATGAATAATACATGAATTTCATTTATATTTTTCTACAGAAAAAATGCTTTCTTTAAAAAAAGCCTCTTAGCTGGAAAAGTTTATTCTATTTCAACAATAGGGTGGGCCGAAAATATAAAATTTTTGTGAAACGAAAATGGCTAGAGCTGATAAGTTGCTATGTGTTATTACAAATAAGAATCTCTAATAACCTTCTGAAATCAAAAATGGTCCTATTATGTCGCAATGAGGTCAAAAAAATTTTATTTTGAGAATGAAACAAAATTTCCCTGTGGGTTATACAATTATTATATTTTTTTAATGTAGACTTTTTGGTATTAAATGCTCATAAAAAAATAATTTAAGTAACTTTTTTTTAAGTTTTAATTTTATGCAAATGCGCAAAAATGACATTGTTTAAGGTTGAGTTAATTTTTACCACAAATTGTTGGTTAGTTTTGTATATGACATGTCTTTAGTTGCATTAGACAAGTAAACCATAATTTTCTTAGATCTCGGAAAACAAATTTCTTAGACGTTACATTTGTTAAAAAATGGCGAATTTAGTTATTCATGAATTTTTTTGATCGCCGTAAAGTCAAACAAGAAATTTTTTTGAGGTCTAAAAAAATTACAGCTTGCTTCTTCAGTATAAACTAAGAACATGAGATACATAATGCTAAACTCTTTTCTTAATTTTAATGAAAATGAACCAAATATTTAAAAATGTCACTTTTCCTCATTTAAATAAAATTCTTACTTAAACGAAATTTATTTTTTTGATTTTGTTCTTTTGTTGGTATTTAATACCGGAAACTGTACATAAAAAAATTACCATAAATTTCGTACACATAGATACATTTTTTTAAATTCTCAAAATTAAAAATATTAGATTTCATTGCGACAACGTGGGAACATTTTTAAATTCAAAAAACATGAAAGATTTTAATTTGTAATAACATGTAGCAGCTTATCAGTACAAGACATTTTCGATTTTCAAAAAAAAATTATTTTCGGTCCCCCCTATTGCTAACATAGAATAAACCTTTGCAACTGTATTTGCATAAAGAAAAAGATTTCTCTGTAAAAACATCTGAATAAAACACTCAGTCTTATACATCATTTGCCACACTCCATTTCTGGATGGATACGAATTAAAAATCTTAGAATATGAGTTGCAGCAAATATGACTCGCCACAATGTGACTTGCCGCAAATGTGACACGTTGCCAAATGTGACCATTTTTTAATAAAACTTACCGTTTTTCTTTTAAACATTGAAAATGCTATTGACAAACCGAAAATTCAAATTTTCAACCGAAAACTCGAGATACAAAACAGAAGTCTAGAAAACAATTCATTACTTTTGAAAAGACCTACAAAATCTAAAAAAAAAAACTAACAAAAAAACTGAAAATCCACAAAACTTGTAATATGAAGATGTGATAACGATCAGAATATTAATTATTTTATATATGTTATCAGATAATAAGTACATATAAGAAACCAAACACGAAGCGCGAGTATTGTAAAGAGAATGTGTTCCTTAAGGCCAATAGAGTCTAAAGTAAATAAATTTTCTTTTTGATCTAAAATCAACATTAATTTAACAATCTCTTTAAAAGTAGAGGTTTCGACAGTTTTGTAATATTTACAAGTTACCTTCTGTATATGCATTGCACTGTGAACTAAGCCGAGCAAGAAGCGCGAGGTAAATACATTTTCGACCGCGAAACACGAGATCCGACACATGCACGCCCTAGGCATTTAGAGTGTGTGAATATAGAATCTTCAAACGCACACGATTTTGAATCTTTTTAAGAGTAAATTTAACGCGAAAAATTAAATATAATTCAAAAAAATAAATTCAACCATACTCTGCACCAGATACAATTGTAGGGTAATTATGTCGATAATAACCTAAGCCAGACACAACAGAAAAATCTGAACACCGGGCGGCTGTTTTGATCCTAAGGGTAATAGCTAAGGTCCTGGTCGAATACGCCTCTTGATGTTGTTGCCACAACTTAAGAACATCAGTGTTTGCATTTGACAGCTGACTTTGCCCTTTTTTTTGCAATATCAGACTTGAAGAGAATCAGAAGGTGTAAACCTCTTAAAATTTCTCAAAAGAGCCTTTCTTCAACGCCCTCCTCCATTTTGTTTGTTTGAAAGCTGCGATTCTGTGTCGAAAATCAAGTATGAGAATGGCGCAGTAGATCCAGTTGCGTCGTCAGTAGTGTTTGAGTAATTTCTCATGGGTAATTTCTCACGTCACAATTTCCGCCTATTTCTTTGACAGTTTTGCCAATATGGTTAAGTAGAGAGTTGAAGCCAATGACCACCAAAGGAAGAGACGCGTACTTCTGTCTGGGAAAAGCTTTTGAGAAAGATTTGAATAGTTTCAGGTGTTCGTAAGCAGCTTCTAGAAAAATCAAATTTTCCTCAAATAAATAATATTTTCATATATCTGGATTTGAGATACAGAGTAAATTTAGCGCCTTCTGCATTTTTTGCCCTTCCCTGTTATGTCATGAGTAAAATTTTCTTCAAATAAACAATATTTTCATATATCTGGATTCGAGATACGAAGCAAATTTAGCGCCTTCCGCAATTATTTGCCCTTTCCTATTATGTCATGAGTCAAAAACCATCTTGTTTTGCTATCGACTGTAGGTGTTATATAGTCAGTATCGGTAGAAGCGCAACATCATTCGAGCTTATGACGCAATTGTTCAGAGTACTTTATTTAGATGAAAAGTTCTTTTAGTTCACCAACAAGAGATAGACTTTGTTGGATTGTTAGAATTTATTTCAAGTTCCTCTCCATCCTCTCTGTTAGTTTCCTCTTCGATGTAATTATTAGTTTGAACTTTCAATTCAAGAGGAAAGTCTTAAACGCTTTAACTCTCTATGTAGGTCTTGCACTCAAAACATTGGTCTTCTACATCAAAATCAATACCATTCATGTCCATCAACAGTCTAAATTCTCTGATGAATGTAGTGTTACTCGCAGCATTATCCAGAATTATCAGTTCACATTTCTATAAGAAGTCACGGAAGAGATTTGTTATATCCTTTCCTGTATGGCCTCCATTTGATAAAGCAAAGTCCCAAGTCAGTGATTACGCGACTCACTTATCATCAGCATAATGACCTACAATTAAGAACTAATGGACTGTTTATTTACTGAGTTTAATGAACTAAAGCATAAAACATTTAAGATAATATAAATTATTATGCGGTTGATGTATTCTGTAGGCAAATCTCTAGAATACTTTTAATTTACTTATTATTATTTTTTATTTGAAGGGTAATAAAGCAGAACACAACAAGTAAAGAAAGGACATTTTGCAAGAAAGCCAGAAGCGGTCCCGTTTTTTGAATTTATGTATGGATTGAAAATTTAATGAATCAGGAAACAAGGAATTCCTCAATGAAGCTTTATGTAGAAGATAAGATTTCAAGAATATTTTTGATATTTAAAATATTTTTAAAGAATAACAAAAAGCTTTATTTTATTTTTACATTTAAACATTTAAGAAAATAAGATATGAAATTTTTGTATTAATAAAACATTTTTACGATGTGAGATAATTAGGACTGTAATCAAGGAACAACAGTTTTTCGAAAAATAATAAAATTGAAAAGAAAAATTCGCAAAATTTAAAAATTTGAAAAATAGCTTCGATTTAAAAATTCAATTTCGCAAATAAAAAGAAGGTTATCTGATGGTCGAAAAAGTTAATAGGAAGATATTTTTTTGCGTGCCACTCAACTGTAATTCGACTGAACTTATCTTAATCACATCGCTAAAGGCAAATATTAAGTATAATAATGTTAACTAAGTAATTGAGTAATTAAGTATTATAAAATTAACTGCCTATACGCGGTTTAAAAAAAAATTGTGCCACGTAATTTCAATAGAAAATGTTAAAAATCAGCAGAACTTTGTTAAAAGTGAGTTTTAAATTTATATAACTTCAAAAAATTATATGCACTTAAACATAAATCGTATCAAACTAGTGAAAAGCGTTCTAAAAATAATTATTAAAAAGATACTGCTTTCTTTAATATTTACTATCGAATATGAAATGTTGACTGAAAATTTATTCCAACAAAATTGATTTATTTTACTAAATATGTTAAAACTATTACTTCTTTTGACGACTGACATGCTCCTCCAGAAAAGGCCTTCTTGTATTCAACTTCATGGAATTCTTTTAAATTTCGCGTAACTCCTGTAATATTTCCATCTTTCATCTTAATTATGGCCTCTTTCTGATCGTTTTCTTCACACAGCTTGCATTATGTGAATTTTTCTCATTCCATATGTGAAGTGAACCCAAATTCGAAAACTGCTTTAAACACTTTTTTTTTCTTTTTTTCAAGCTCCACACTACATCTTCGATCTGCAGCGTATTCGATAGTTCATCGCTAATATACGATTGAATTATTAGGACATGTTTAGATTTCATTTACACTTGAGAAAGAAAATAAAATCTTTTATTATAAAAACATATTGTATTTCAAAATTCACACATTATTACCTCTCTAACGGTTTTTTTCCATTTTCTTGAATGTTTTCACTTTCCATTTTCGCTTGACAACTCCGCTGAGTCGCTGACATTTGTTTTTTCGGACTTTTACGGGATGCTCGCTCGATATCATTCGAAATTTAAAACGATACGATTTGATATTAACAAATGCATACACGAGATGATCACGTTAAAAACAGCAGTTGATAACGAACAAAACCGAGCGGGCCAAATGAAATTTTCGTATCGTCGTGCATCAAGCGACTATGTCGGCGATTTAGGTGGCGAATTTTTCCTCATAATAGTAGGTGCCTGAAAACCCCCAAAAACGAAGTGTTAGATTTTTCGAATCAGAACTTCACGTAATATTTTGGTTTGAAATATGATTTTATCGCCAATTTTGCTTCTTTCAAACCTGCATAAGAAAGGCAATTCATAACCGATTTTTGAGTTAATTGGCTGAATTCAATCCTTCCAGAGCGTAGTCTTAGGAAAAGTATTTACCATACACGCATGTTAAAAATGTGAAAAAATTAAGTCATCCTCAACGTTGTCTATAAATTCACTAACTTTCACCAGCTTCACATGGAGCAGAGATAATTTCGTAATTTTAAACTTGATTCGGTGATCTTTCATCTGCTTTCGCTTCAATCTTTATGCGAAAAGAAGCGAGAGATACAGCGCCAGCGCTATCCACCGTCATTTGATTTTATTGAACTGCCGCAAAATGGTGATTCCCAGCTGTTAGTTGCTTTTTGTTAAGTGGTGTAAAATAAGATCTATTGTGTTTGCAATAATCTAATATATTTCAGTAGAGATTTATAAACAAGAACAATGTTGTATTTGAGTTTTCTGTTATCCATTCTCCGTTCTACCCCAATTTGCTCACTCCAGCATGACGTAGTTAGATGACGTCAGAATTATTGTCCTAACCTTGGTGAAACTTTCGCCGAAATCCGTTCAATTTTTAACTGTTTCAAAATTTATCTGCAACACATTTTAACTTCTTTTTTTCTGCGTAATTTTCAGGTTCAGCGATCTCGCTTTTATATAAAGTTATAAGGTATATTACACTAAATAAACATTTCATTGAAATAATTTCAGTGAAGCCTTTGTTTTTCTCTCAAATAAATATTTAGAAAGCTAAAAAAGCTACTTTTTATCAAATTCACTATTATCATATCGACTTAATTGCTATAGTCCAAGCTTTATGTACGAATATTATACATAAATTCATACATTCAAACTTACACAAAAATAGAGTAAGAGGCTTTTCTGTGCATTGTAATTTCTATGGTACAGTATATTTTTGAAACGACCTCAATTTTTACGGTTTTCATGATTGATTTTGAAAACTATTGCTTTTATATGAAAGTGCTCAGTTAAAAAATTGTGTATTTCGTGGAAATACATCTTTCTTGTGCACAACATTTTTTGGTGAAATCATTATTTTTCGATAAAATCGACCAAAAATTAAAATCACGCTGATTTTGGTCAAAAACGAACTATACCTTGAAAAGTATGCATTTCAGGGAAAAATATTTTACATTAAAATTTAAATCTCAATAAATTACACATTTGTTCTGCAAACATGTTTTCTTGTAGTTAATAGTTTAAGAGTGACACTAGTTTTTACGATGAAAAAAAAAGTTCCTTGTAGTTTTTCTAATTTATCAAGAAAGGTGTTGATTTTTTATAGTGCTCGTTCATAACAGACATAAAGATCTTGAAAAATCACAACTATTTTCTGTGTAAAGTTATTCTCTACAATCAATAGTTTTCGAAAGAAATCAATATTGATTTGAAAAATTTTTGACTTTCGGTCTTTTGTTGTTGTATATTTTCATGAAGAAGGTTTAGAAAACAATGCCAGATAATAATGAACAAGATTTTTTTTATTATATCTAAAATCAATAGAATGCGTGAGCGTTAATGAATTTAAATTTAAAAGAATAGAGGCAGTTTGCCCGAAAGCTTTCCTCATGTAATTAATGAGTTAATTACTTTGGTGCTTATCTAACAATCGATGTTTCATTAATATAAAAATATATTTTCATTACATTGTCAAATTTTATTCATAAAGCAAAATATGTTTCACTTCTTGTACACATTAAAATTCTTAATGCTGTCATCAGGCGAAAATGTTTTGGCCTGAATATGTGCGTCACTAATAATTAGTTGTTTAGTGACACGTATATTCAGGTCAAAACATTTAGTCCTTTCTCCACTAACACTTCTGTATGGGCTAGGAAGTCTCCGAGATAACTTTTGTTTAAAAAGTCAAAATAAGTCCACTTATTACGAATATCTTGGTTATTTTTTCAAACCCCTGGTCAGTTTTTGGTTAAATTTTTTAAAATTTTATTATTTATTAAAAAAAATTTCTTAAATAATTTTCAGAATTTCTGAGTGATTAGTATGACTTCCCTGCCTCTTGCACTTTTTTCGTAGGACGGACCGTTTGCAAGCTAGAACGTTATAAACAAATGACTTTTTTAAAAAATTGATACGTTTGTCGAGTTGTATCTCAGAATCTATTGCTCAGAAAAATTGAGAACTTGTACATTATCTATTTCAAAATTATATATCTCGAAAGAAAAATGAAATCTTCCGATCGAATGAAAAGTTCACTTCATGAATTGTTGTTAAAAATGGCTATTTTCAAGAGGGAAGCGTCTAGAATTTTCATTTGTCAATAAAAAATCATTCAGGCTAACCAATGGTATAATTTTCACTAAAACTGGTGCAAAACCCATACCTACCATAATTAACATTGTTTATTTTTTATAAACTTTCATGCTTAATTGTTTATTACCATTATTTTAAGTGAAAACTATTATTTCACATAACTATCAATTTTTTTGTTAATGTTCGGCGCAAAATAAAACTTTATTCTTTCTTGATATTTTCTGGCACAATAAGCCATTATTTATTTACAACCTTGTTAATAATATACTTTTTATTAATCTACATTCGCCTACAAACCACAGCCTCATAAATGATTTTTTTTTTGAATCTGTGCTCCCATACAAGCCACAATTTTAAAGTTATTCGCGATAACCTGTTTTTATTACGTTACTTCTGCCGTGCACAGTACAATTATCTTTGTTAGCATTTTCAATGTTTGCTCCTTATTGTCTACAACTATTGCCAATAGCAAAAAGCCTCAATTAGTATAATCAATTCGAATAAAATTTGTCATAAATCTTTGGCACAAAACAGATCTTTTCACTTTCGTGACATATTTTCGTACGATGAGTCATTATTTATCCACGCCACGCAGTATAATTATCTTGGGTAGCATTTTCTATAGCCGCTCCTAGTTGTTTATAAAAATTATTATTAACAAAAACATAAAAGTCTGTAAATAAATAAAAATAGTTATGAATAATAAGGAGTAGATATTGAAGATGCTAAACAAGTTAATTATACTGTTTACAGTAAATTTAACTTGATAAAAGAGAGTTATCGCGAATAAATTCAAAATTATAGCTCGTATTCGAGCGTATAAGTTAATAAAAAATATATTATTAACAATGCTATAAATCAATGATGGCTTATCGTGCGAGAAAATATCAAGAAATTAAAAAGTCTTATTTTTTGCCAAAGATTAACAAAAAAATATGGAAGAATAATTAAGTGAAATGAGGATCTCATTTATAACAATTCTTATAAACAATAAAGTGAGAGAGTTTATGAATAATAAACTATGTCAACTGTGGAAGGTATAGGTTTTGCAACAGTTCGAGTGCAAATTATGACACTGGTCGGCCTGGATGATTTTTTATTAACGAATGAAAATTCTAGACGATTTTTCCTTATGATTAGCCATTGCTTAACAACGACTTACGGAGTGAACTTTTCATTCGATCAGAAGATTAATTTTTTCATTCAAGAGATCTAACATCGAAATAGATAACGTAGAAGTTTCAAATCTTTCTGAGCAATAGATTCTGGAATACAACTGGGCAAATGTGTCAATTTTGATGAAAAATCATTTGTTCATGACGTTCTAGCATGCAAACGGTTCGTTCTATGAAAAAAATGCATGAAGAAAAAAATTGTATTGTTGTTCAGAGATGCTAAAAATTATTCTAGAAATTTTTTTGTTGATAAATCATGGAGTTGAAAAAAAATTATTCAAACAAAACCCGATTGGAATTTCGAAAAAATTACCAAGATATTCGTAATCAGGATACTATTTTGGACCTTTCGAACAAAAGGCATCTCGAAGACCTCTTAGTGCATACAGAAGTGTTAGTGGCGACTCGATTTATTGAGGTTTTGCAATTTTTTACCCTAAAATTTATAGCATGTCAGTGTATTCAAATATTTGAAAATTTCAAAATAAGTGTGCTACGATATTCAATTTTCACAACAATTCGACGATTATTATAGGATTTTAACAAGTATTTGAAAATTGGAGATATTATTATCAAAATTGAAAATGTTGCACTAGTACTATAAATGTTCCTTTTTCTGCTTAAAAGAGTTATCTGTTTACGAAATAAATAAAAATATCTATTTCATATGATTTTCGTAACGATTTATGTATCATTTTCATTTATAATACCAGGGAAAACTAAGCGGTGCAAAGTCCATCGTCATTCCTACTAGATTATTAAGTGCACATGTAGCGCCATCTTTTTTTCTTATACAATGCTTATTAAACTGATTCATACACCTGTATACAAAAAAATAATTCATTCGATCGGTTATCAATTTTTTCTCTAGAAAGGTTTTTTTCCCCGCTTCAGTTGTCAGAGAAGCACCAAAATTAATAACTGGAACCTCTATATACCGCCAATTTCGGGCATGTCCTGCAAGGGTCGAAACGCCCTTCTGAGAATTTCTATGATGTGAACAGTCAGGGCCGTATGAACTACTTTCAGTAGGAATACATAATATTAATTGATTGCATTTTATATAAATGTAGATTTTTATTCTTATAAAGGATGGAACTTTTTAAGTAATGAAGACTAAAATTAATGAAAAGAAAATCTTCCGCGTGTATTCAAAAATAAATACGAAATATGCACGCGAGTGTTCGAACTTCCCGCTTTGTGACTACGGAACTGCACGATTCCATTGCGCTCACTCGACCTCTGTCTCAATTCCTTGGGCCCCCTCATCAACGATTGCGAGCCAGCGGAAATTCTAAGAAGGTGGTAAATTGAGGCGAATTAAATCGAGAGTTGAGTGTTCACTGCGCCTCTCTTTGAGCTCTTTGGACCCCCTCATCGACGAATGCTGTCGGCGGAAATTCTAGGAAAGCGGTATATGGAGGGCCGTTAAATGGAGGTTCCAGTGTCATTCTTTGATTACTTGCGAAAAGCTGTTAGGCAAATTGCCGTTATTTTTTTAAAAATTGAACTTATTAACGCATTCTATATATATAAATTTACATATAATATTCACATATATAAGGTATGGACTATAGCAATTAAGTCGATGTAAAAATGGTTAATTTGATGAAAAGTAGTTTTTTTCAGCCTTCTTGATATTTATGTCAGAGAAAAATAAAGGCTTCACTAAAATGATTTCGCTAAACTGGAAAATCAGAAATTGGCAGCTCTTTGAGGTTTTGTGAAATTTAATGAGCTTATAGAAAACTTTGAAGGTGGCCTTCATTTAGTTCTTGATATACATACATGGTAAATAATTCTCCTGAAACTACTACATCAAACGAATGAATCCATCCGTTCAACTTCAAAATCGATTATGATTTTTTTCTTCATGCAGGGTTGAAAAATGAGCAAAATTGGCGAAAAAATCAAATTAGAAAAAAAAAATTTCACTTAAACTTCTGATTCGGAAAATCTATTACTTCCTTTCTGGAAGTTTTTGAGCACCCACTGTCAGGAGAATAATCACCAGCTAAATCGCTGACATGGTCGCGCAGGCGATTTAAAAAAAATCTCTTGAATGACCCATATTTATTTGATAAACTCTGGTCTATTCTCTAGAAACAGTCAAAAAGAAAGTTTGCTCAAATCGAAAACATTTATTTTTGGATATACATGAGTTCGAACCCAAAAAACTGTTGTGGATTCAGCGACATCAGCTACTGAGTAAACCTCATATCCTTATACTCATAAAAAGTACTCGTGCGAAATTATGACAATGTCGAAGTGTCCAAATGACAAGGTTCCATCTCGGGTGGTGAAGTACGAAAGCTTAATAAATCCCATGTAAATTGTATTTAGAACACCAGCGCCTTCAGAATTACATACCTGTAAGCGATCGTAGATATATTATGTAACAGGTTCTCCTTTTTTTACATTATCATCAGGAAAGGTATTATATCTGTGTAAAATTTGACCCCCCCCCCGTTTTTGTCAAATTTCCACGTTTTGAGACACCCTGAACCCGGAAAACATGTTTTTACGAATGTGTCTGTCTGTGGGTCGGTCTGTCTGTGTGTCTGTAGATTTTTAGTTTGTGAGCACGATAACTTTCGAAAGAATTTATTGATTAGATTGGCTTTTGGTATACTCTTTGAATGTCCTAAAGCGAAGGCCAAGTTCGTTAGCCAGCCATTTTGGACAAAAATTCAAAGAGTGGGAGCATTTAAAAAATTTTTGAGACTAC
>JAUMHM010020292.1:0-16852 GCA_032362435.1 Melikaiella ostensackeni
ATTCAATATGAATGTTCAGACTTGGCTAAGCAGTAGTCTTTCAAGAATACCTTTTTTCCGGTATGTATGTCCCTAATAGTGACATTTAGAACTATGTCTAATATGAAAGTTGTAAAAAATGATCAAAGAATTAAGCCTGTTGTTTAGATAATTAGTTACATGAGATAGGTGTATGTCAGTGTCACTTATTAACACATTAATTGATAGTATTATTTCCTCATTATGAGAATCCAAAAACATAAGTGTTCTAATATGAATTTGAAAATTTCTCTCAATAACTATCTCGAAACCGTCTTAGGACTCCATTATTGACGTTATTATCTTTCAACATCTACAAGTTGATCCATTCGGAGGAGGCGTTTATACAATTAGGATCGAACTTCACTTACAGGTAAGTTCTTTCAATCAAAGAATTGTATGTGATTAGTATGAGCATATCTTTTTCTAGAGAATCTGTTGTTGTTCAGGAAATGATTAATCAATGTTGGCGGCTTTTAATTTTGATAAATCGGTTTGAATTGATTAAACATCAAGAATTAACTTTTGTTGAAAAGCTTTGGATTTGTTGTCACAGACAATGATTTTTTTCAACATTGTGCTGGTGAATCTCCACATATTGTCACTTTAAGAACCTTGATTTACAACCACGATGAAATGACAAAAAACATGTTGCAAGGAAAACTTGTTTCTGCAGTAGCTAAAACGAAAATCTACTGAAGATCTGAGCGAAAAGCCCGGAAAAAAGTGCATAGATGCAACAAAATCGCACAGAAGGTATTGCAAGTAAATGATATTCACAATATAAAAAAAAATCTATGTACAATGCAAAGCGAAAATTAATGTCGATACTTCAAAAAGACATTGGCAGTACACTCGAGACTATTGATAAGTTGTAGCCCAAAGCGAAATGCGATAAATAATTCGTCCAAATGAACGATACCAAATCAAACGTCGTTATTTTTTAACTTACCGAAACTTTTACTTCTGATAGAAAATAGCACTGGCCGTTTTTGAGGCCCATTTCAGCCTTTTTGTTGGAAGTTGGAAACTACACTTCTTCATGCTCTTGTCAACTAAGTAATAAAGGCAAGCTATATAAAAAGTATTTTAAATCTCTTGTAAAAATTTACTTTAACAAAGGTTTTCTTTTGAATCGGAAAAAAATTGTCGTTGGTTTTCAAATCGAAATTCGTAATGCAAGTGGCACGGTAATTTAAAACTAATTTTCCTGAATAATGCAGAATCTCACTTAATATTTCATCTGATAACAGTCTAAGCCTGCGAAGCTTTCTTTTGTTGCTTATAAATTTCATTTGATTTGATTCTCAGATGCTATATTTTTTATTAATACTCATGATTATGCATTTATATTGCTGCATCATATGAAAATGAAAAAATGTCTTCCTTCTAGTATTCCCTCAATCAACTTGAATGGTGAAATTTGGAGGTTTGATGTATTTAGCCAACACCTCTCCATGTACTTATACAGGATATCTTTTTTGTATATTTTCCACAAGACATTCAATATTCATTTACCAGAAATATTAATGCCTAAAAAATCCACTTACTTCTCTAGAATTGCGTTCCAGATTTATACATGTAGTCCATCTTCTTCGACACAAAACGTATGTGGCGTGGAACAAAGAAGCCGACCTTACAGCGCCAAAAATTGAGCGCAAGGTTTCTAATGATTCCAAATGAGGAAAGCATGCGCGACCGAATGAGCCTATTCTTGAATCTGTGCGATTAAAATTCAACGAAACATGACTCAACTTATAAGACATTCATGAGCTACTCGCAGGGACTCGTCCCATGAAAACACGATTTTTTCGAAAAGCTGAAAAAGAGCTGTGAAGACGGTTTCTTCGTTTAACGCTATATATAACAGTTGGTTCTGTAGTCGCCGCATTCCGCGTCGTGAGTCTTCATTTATAAATTTCCATTTTGGAATTGCACATAGTTAATAATAATTGCCAGCAAATCCGTCGTTATCATCATAGATTCTTGGGCGGCTGATAACCCTTCCAAGATTCAAAGCCAGATGCTGCTGGTCAAACGATCGAAGCTTTGGAAATGTGCATCGCACATTACATTAATTTCAAACCGTTCAAACTAGTAATACTATTAGAGACCTTATAACAAACCTCTAATCGATAAATCATAATAGTATAGTGCGTAGAAATGGTGAAAAAATCAATTCTTCCCGCAGTGCACACGATATTTCATCTTATCCATGAATGAAAATGTCACTTGTATGCCAATAGGGTAAGAAAAAAGTTGCCATTTACAATTCACAAACGTCAAAGCAATCCTCACGCATGTGTATAATCTGTTTCATCGATTATTATTTTAATGTGACTTCACATCGTGATCTTTCCTCAAGTGTAGATGTTATTTTTATAAATTTATATTACTGTATCGTCCATTTACCATTCAATCTTAACGTTCCTTGTACGAATGCTGCTTTTCGCGATGCCACACCAAAGATAATGCACCAAATTGCACTTGTGATGTGAAAAAGGTAAACAAAGCAACTTACCAGTATGCATTATACCGTTTTTATGCTCAGATACGACTCTTCGAAACTGTGATCCATTTATTATACCAACTGGATATGAAAACATAGCTAGTGTGTGACAAATTGGACAGAATACTATGTAGGCTAAGAAACTTGAGGTATAGAAGGTGCTAAAACTTCAGCTGAGGCTATTGGTGGATAGGCAGTGGGACCTTGAATGATGGTAACTCGGCCTGGCGATTCACCCGAAATTCTTCTATCGCAGCTGCAATGACTGGAATATGCGGAACATTGATCAAGCGATTTGCAGTTATACTCGTGACCTCATCTTTTGCGGATAAGTGATCAACTCAGTTGCAATTCTGAGAATATGCGATAGAAATTGAAAACCTTCATGACGCCAAATATTCTTGGTACTACAGCAAGTTTGCTTAATGTATTCATTCACCGTGCTGAAGTGTTTTTTGCAGCTAAACTACCAATTGTTCTACTTTCTGAAGGGCGCAGGAGGCAAGAAATGGAAATTCCTAGAACTTAAGGCCACAACTTTCCTAGCTCATGCCACGAGTTGAAGACGAAGAACAAATTTCGAGAAATTATTGAATTGCTTTCTAAAGGCCCTACAAGACTATCGCAACAAATTTTTGAATTTTCAAAAAGAAATCAAAAATTCAAGTTTTGAGCGAAATAACGCAAGATACGAAAAAAGCTGTGTTTTCAAAATTGTTGTTTTTACGAAGACGCATAAGCTTTCTCGTGAACATTTTCTGGTAGAAGGAATAGTTTGTATTTTAAGTGTGGAAAACGATATTGGCATATTTTAATTTTAATTTTTGAGACAAACGACGCAGGATAAGAAAAGAGCCAGAAGAGTAGAATTTGTGCTTCTAAAAAGTCAAATAAAATTGACGTGACACATTTCTCTATAAGGTCAATCGTAAATCATTAAGATAATCATTAATCGTCTTTTCAAATATTTATTTGTATATATTATACGGCGAGCGCAAAACATCGTGCGCTAATATTATGATGAGAATGTATTCCTTAAGACGGTGACATCTCTGTTTTTTTACCGAGTTATCGTGGTTCAAAGTCAGCAGTGCTTCTTAATTGTACTCGCGCTAAGGTAAATCTTCAAACTTTATATTGTTTCGTTATATATAATTCTTAATTCGACTTTAAAGTGTTGCATAGGCCACTACTATCCGCAGGTCACAACTGTACCACTCTTTCTATAAAAGTTGAAATATAACTTTCAAGAATGAAAAACATCGTGTAAGGAATCACTAATTGTTCTTTCTGCAAGAAAGAATTAATATATCAATTAGAATATTGATATACATCCTTGATCTTGAAAGTTCAATTAGAATTTATGCCAGGAAGATCATATGAGGATCAGGTATTTAGTTTGATATTGATCTTAGAAAAAAGTTTGAGAGTACACGGCGAAAAATGGGTGTTCAGCTTGATCATCTCAGAGTGTCACCTTGACGATCTCGAATTGTAAACCCGAAGATTCTGGAGTGTAAACCAGAGTACCCAGGATTGTTAGATTGATTTTCTCGGATTGTTAAGTTGAGCATACTAGAGGGTTAACTTTAATATATGTTGCCCTTCTCCTACCTACTTATATATTCGTGAGAGTAAGAGAAATGAGAGATTGGAATTTAAATAATTACATAAAACCTGCAAAACTTGAAAATTGGTATAACATCCATCATATCTAAAAGTATATTTTGTTATTTTTGAAGCGCTAGATGCATGAGACATGATTGCAGATGCACAAACACTTTGACAGCATATAACTTTGAGCTCGATAGGCTAAGGAAACGGCATCACTCTACTGAATTGGAACATTCTAAGCGCTGGAAAATTCAGAAGTCGATGCAAATGCATATCACAAATCTCATAACTTTTGTTTCTGTATCAATAAATGACAAATGACTAATTGCTGAGTGACGACTCTGTCCTTAGTCTCTTGGAAGCATCGATTTCGATGTTGAAAAACGAACAAAAGACACCAAATCCACTCCCCGCTATGTTCTCTCTATTCACTTCACTCCCCACGCATGTTCTAAATATCAATAAGTGGTTCCAACCAACTAAAAACCTGTGTGACACGCCAAACATGACGCTGAACGTTACTCGATCCGAAAATGCGTTTGGTGTGTCGAATGTACCTGTATCGCTCGGCATTCGGGAGAAGTCGTGACGTTACCACTTCTGATTGGTTTGCAAATCTCTACACTCTGCGGATGGTCACAAATTATCAATTCCAGAGTGTCGATTCGATCATCCTGATAGTGAGTCTGATCACCTGTGGAAATTCGAACAGACTATATAATTATGGTCTGCCTGACTATGAAGAAAAAATTATGGATGGTGCTTGGTAATATCTAAAAGATCAAACTGACCATCTAAATTTTGACACTCCACGTTTGACTAAAAGCAATATATGTAGGTAATAAAGTGAGTGTGAGAGTAAATAGATAACTGAGTGATTGGTTTGATATTAGGCAGGGTGTTAGACCAGAATGCGTTTTGTCCACTGGGTTATTAAATACATATACATGGACAAATGTCTAAGAATTACTCTCTTAGACGAAGAAGATGTTGAACTCGGCACGGTTAAGGTGCGCGGATTGACAATTGCAAATCATGAGTATGTTACGGCAGAATCAGTGGACGATTTGCAAAGAAAGTTGAACAGGCTTGATACTAGCACGAAGAGTATGGGCCTTAAGACAAACACAAATGAAACAAAAACCCATTGTATTCGGAAGAAGGGATAAGAAAACAGTATGCAACATTGCCTTATACGAAGAGGAGATTGAGCAAGCTGATAATTTCGTGTTTCTTGTGAGTTTATTTACTGCTGATTGATTTATAGATGGAGAGATATGCAGGCATATAGACGAGAGTAGAAAGATTATTATTGGCAGGATTAGAGCTATTACTAGAAGAAAAATGTAACGATTTAAAAAAATTATGATTCCGCTGGAAAACCCTTTAATATTCAAGCTAATTTTTTTGTATTTGTTATCAAAATATTTTCAACTTAGACGGATTCAACGCCAAATATTCTAAACTTTCAAACGAGTTTCCTTTGAAAATCGTAGATTCAATTTCTGAAGGGATATTATTCGCCTTGGGAGTATAGCATGCATCTTCAAGTGGTCCATACAAATGCACCAAAACTTCACACGGGGAGTGTATAAACAATTCTGTACATGCAGCCGCTGTACTATATAGCAACAAACCCCGAAAATACCTTAAAATTTAATGAAATCAAGAGCAAACCGCCCTCCTTAAGCCTGAACTCAGAACACGAATAATTATAACGTGTTTGCTGAGTAATCATAAAGAATTATTGCTCGTTGCATGAAAATTTCTGCGAAGCTAAAAATACGAGATTCGTCGCTTGCCTTGATTTTTTATCAGATGAAACATCATATCACAATGCACGGAGCTTAATTTAAAATTTCAAAAATTTAACCATTATTTTTTCGAAACATTTTTGATACAGTAGAAATAGATGGTTCAGACAAATTCTTTCCCGAACTAATTTATGATATATAAATATCTCAGACGCACAAGCTTGACGCCTATAATAGTCCATGAGATAACGATTATAGTATATATACTCTAATGAAGCAACAGATTATTAATTAGTTCGACTGTTAATCAAATTACTAATTGGCGTATTAATCAGATTTTCCTTTCCTTTGAAAAAAATGAGGATCGTGTATACTCTGGTCTTCAACTTGATGGTTATTCTTAATTCAATTGGTGAATATGATAATATAATATACCTAGGTGATTGCCAAAAAGTTGACCTTTACTATATAAGTCTCAGCCATTTTCCACATTTTTCGGATGAATACATTTTTTCTTAAAATATCTTGATAAATTACATATATCAAAACACAATCTGGTCAAGTTCAAAAATTCAAAACGAATCCATTCAGAAATTATAAATGAAAAAGCGCCCAAAATGTTTGGTAACGAACAGATATCATGGTTATGACTGATAGTAAATTAAAAATATAACAATCAAGAAAAGGGTTCAATATTTCAGAGTTAAGGATTTCAAGTATCATTTGAAAGTCTGTCCCACAAGTTTTTTGTCTGATCACATGGCATTGCTATTTTAGAATGAAAGTCAAAAATGATTATTCAAATTATTCATAACGCTGGCTAAAATGGTTAATTTTATAGTTACCAAGTTTTGGTTATACCTAAGATTCGATTAATCAACCTTCATTCCAAAAAGCAGTAAATATTTATCAATACTTTTTTATAATACATCCTATAAAATGTCGCACAACACCCCCTTATACTTTATAATACTATAAAATGAAAGGATATCTTAACACGCTGAAGCCATAATCAAATAAATCGTGATGAGAGTCATTTTTCCCATATTCTTAAATATTTTGACCTGGTCTGCATATTGTTTTCAACAGATTTTTGTAATTCTCATTGTCTAAAATCGTAGACTTTTTCGCAATCACCATCTTTGAGTTTAAGTACACTTTTAAGCTTTCTGCACGTATGGGACGTTTTGGAAATGTATGGAAACTTTCGAAAATTTATGATGACATTTTGAAAATTTATGGTAACTTTTGAAAATTTATGGAGAGTTTCGAAAATTTGTGAAGGCTTTTTAAAGTTTTATGGGAAGTTTTCGAAAGTATGGAAGGTTTTCGAAATTCGTAAGAGTTTTTAAGAATTATATTTTCAAAATGGAAATTGAGGGAAGTTTCTAAACTTGTCAAGTTATGAATGGACACTCCAACTTATGAAGATTTAGCCGCTTAGTTTGGACATGATTGTATACTTATGGAATAATTTTCATGCATCACGTTGTAGTCGGGTGTCTGCTTTTAACTATAAATGATACAAAAAGTAATGAAGCCTCGGATAGGATTGACACTTCTGTTGATGAAAAGCATGCCCTCGAAAATGTTTCAGGCGATGAATGGAGATTGGGTGTTTGTAATGCTGGAGGTGAGAATGATATTAAGGAAAATAAATTGCGGGATGCAATGCGCCAAAAAACTAGATATTCTATGTGTATCGGAAACAAAGAAGGAGGGATGTGAGGTAAGAAAAATAGAGAATGGACTCGATTTTTGGTCAGGAGTAGATAATGAATCATATGGTAGCCACGGAGTCGGCCTTATTATGAATGAAATAGCTAAACAGCATGTAAAAATGTATAAATGTGTATCTCCTAGATTATTATGGGTTGGAATGAAAGTGGGAATCAGAAGGCTATTTATTAAAGCGTGCCACGCTCCAGTTGATATTGACAATAGGGATGTAAAAGATATCTTTTGGTACGGGCTAAGAGATATAGGTACTTGCGATCCTGGCGTAAGAATATTTTTACTTGGAAATATAAATAGCTGGGTTGGTCTGCAACACGGAGGTATCGACAGGGTACTGGGTCATTTCAAAGACCCAAAAACGAACAGTAACAGTGATAAATTGATTAGCTTATGCTTAGGAAAAGGCTTGTTTATTGCAAGTACCTGGTTCACATATAAAGTGATACACATGTATACTTGGTGCAGAGGCAGAAGCGACAGTATGATTGACTTTGTTGTAGCGGATGAAAGACTGAGAAGGCTTGTAAGGGATACAAGGGCTATGAGATGTTCTGAATGCGAAATGTATCACCACCTCTATGCTTAAAAAATCAACCTAGGTCAAGGGTGGAAGAAAAGAAGAATTAATAATAAGTCAAAGCAGACGCGAGATAGAATAGAGAATGTGCAGAAGCCAGAAATACAATTGGTATAGCGCGGAAAGCTGAATCAATGTTTAGGGCCTCAGAAAGAAGACTGAAAGACGGAATCAAGCAACAGAAACGTAGGTGGTGTTTGGATAATACCACGGGATAGCATCTCCAAGGGTGCATCTGAAGTGTGCGGTACGGCACTAAGGAAACTACTACTACTAAGAAAGAGATCTGGGAAGTCCGATGTGGATTAATGCCAGGGAGATCATGTGCGGGTCCAGGAAAATAACACTGACTCCCAGTAGAACCGTGGTAAATCAGCGTCTTTGCAGATGCTTCTGTCGATTAGCAGGTTTTCCCGACAGCCTGCTACGCCTCTTTTTGATTCACGCTGTTCGTGGGTCTCACTCGACACAGGTCCAATTGTGCGAACAATCCTGTCGTTCAGGATAGCTTTAAAGATCCTATACAGCGTTTTTGACAAGTTACTGGCCTGTAGTTCCTTGGGTTGGTCAAGTAGCCTTTCTTCGGTAGGAGTACAGTGCATCCCGACACCAGCCGCTGCGGAATGGGCGTCTCCGACTTCGAATTTGAGGTAAAGATTCGGGCCAGATGTTGGTGTGTAGAAGTGAAGTTCTTCTGACAGAAGTTCTCGATACCGTTCGGACCGGCAGCGGAGAAGTTCTTCGTACCCCTCAGTGCTGTCTTCACCTCTTCGGCAGTGATTGGTAGGCATTGTATCTCGAATGTTGTGAGGTTGTCGCACAGCTCTTCGAAACGCATGATGTTCCTAGTGTCTTCATGCAATGGGTGTTGAACTTTGTAAATCTTTCTCCAAAAAGTCACCACCTTCTTGGACGTGGGCGGATTTTTGACAGAAACATGGGGATCGCTGAAGGGGCGCGATGAGTCAGCGAGAAACTGTTGATTCTCTCTGAGACATCCCTCTCCGTTCTGTATTATCCTCCTTGCATCAGCAGCGTTGACTTGCTAAATGTGTGATGGTGGATCCTTAGTCCGGCAGCGATTTTTTGGGCCCTTACCGTGAAAGGTTTACCAGATATTGTATAGTCAATCACACACTGAATATGAGAGGCGTTCTCTCTAGCCCAGCCAATCTTCTTGTTCAGTTAATGCAAGCGCCTTATGGCGTTTTAATCTATCGTCGGCTTTACACTTCGATTTGAATTAGCCAAAGCTATCGCAGCTTCATAAACTAAACAAGTGATGATCCAGAGGTCGGACTCCTCCGAAATATCCTCACAACGGGTGGCATCCATTCCAGCCATATTTTAGGATATTGAATGCACCTAGATGTTAGTGTACATCCTTGTCCTGAAATCGCTATCATCTTTTAGAGGATGCATGACATCCGCGGTTGGTCTTAATGTCGCTGCCTCTTCTTCTTCTGCGGTTTTTCCGTGCAACGATTGGAGAAACTTCCGCGTACGTATCTTGTTCTCAACAGGTTATCGGCGAGTTTCCGTAACAACTAGTGTGAAAAGTACAAAAGCTCTGGGTGTTTCTGATAACACAGTGTCTGCAGGTGCACCATGTAACATCTGCCATGAGGGATAATCCTGGCATCATATCAGTCCAGTACGTCATCCCTCAGTCCATCTGTTCACTCAAAACATCCTTCGTCTCGCCGGTTCGTCATCGTGTCCCTATCCAACATATTAACAACACCCCGAAATCTATGGCTGACGGCACTTTTTGCCGACCCATTTTCTGGAGCTCTGCGCTTTTGATCGTTTTGATCGTTTTGAACCGCATTTACTACTGGATTTTGTGTTTTCATAGTTTTTTTCACGAGCAGCTAGGGAAAAGCTTCGCACGCCAGCGATTTTGCAAGTGTATTCAGTAGATACCCTCTGTACAAGAGCCCACTATCCGCAATATAATAAGGCGTCTGGTGGCTTTGTCATAGGTCGACAGGATAAAGCAGAGAGTGAGAGAATGGAGGAAAGGGTGAATCAAGAAATGGGCACTTATTAGGATAAAAAGATACAACGAGAGAATGTTAAGTGTAAAAGGACAGCGGGAAAAGATAACGTAAATGGAATCAAAGGCCAGAAGAATCTGATGGCCCATTCCACCTTCTTGATATTTACGACCCTTGAAGTCAAATGGCAAACAGCTTGGATCTTTTGGAGCTTCGCTGCCTCCAGAATGCCTTTAGCTTTCTCGCAGAAGCCCCTCCAGTTTTCCTATCAGTAGGCTCTGATGTTTTTCTTGTATTCATTCTGAGCCAACTTATAGTTGTCCCAGTCTGAAGGCAGCTTAGTTCTGTTTGCCCTATTGTACATCGCTCTATTCTTTTTACGAAGCTCTTCAAGGAGGGTGTTCCACAACTCCACTCCTTTTCTAGATTCGATTGTACTTGTAGGGCCCCTGTTCTCATATAATGTGATCAGAGTCCTCTGTATGAACTTTGTGGCGTGCTCCAACTTATCTATGGTACCATAGTAATCCACAAAAAATACACGAGTCTACCTTTGATTTCCTCCTTGTATAAGCCCCAAAGTGTATTCCTGGGATTTCGAACCTTCAAAACCGCCAGTTTTTTCAGGGCCAACTGGGACAAGACATATTTGTGGTCCAAGAGAGACTCCTTATCGAAGACTTCCCAGCCCACTATCTTGCTCCTTAGTTCTTCCGAGCATACAGTCAGATCGAGAACCTAATTCATGTTTTTGTTCTGGAATCTGGAAGTATTACCTCGGTTGAGGACTTCCGGGTCAGTACCCACTAAGTATTCAAGTAAGTCTCTTTCTCTGACGTTGGTGTTTGCCTTTCCCTGTGCAACCAGGGTTCTTAGATAAGGACTACCACTGTCTGCGTCACTATCATACACCTGGTGAGAACTGTTGAGGCACCTTTTCTATAAGCCCAGTCATTCCCTCTTTCACCAATGCAACTCGATTGTTGTCATCGATGGTAATGGTCTTCACCGCTCCTGGAGGGACGACCCCTGTGGAGCCGCTGTCCTTTAGCGGCGGGTGACGTGATCAGGTCAGATCACCTGGAGATGGAGTCTCGAGTCTAAATACTAAGGGCTAGGACTAAGTGCTAAGGACTAGGTGTCCTAAAGTATGCGTTTTGACACCTTCTTTGAGACCCTGCCGTATCATATTGCTGAAATAGCCAACTTTATCACTCTGCTTGTTTATTTGTCATTACACTTAAAGAGAAATTCAAACATCACAAACTACAATTCAATAAAAAATTGAATGCCGATAATTTCGGGAAAAAGCATCAAAATATGTTCGAAAATACGAAATGTACATAAGTACATGAACAGTGAATGATAAATTTGCACCTCTGTGCGACGTTTCATGTCCTGTCGGTGCAAAAATTTTGCAACATCACAATCTGTAAGATATTCATCTGTTCTAGAATACTACATGCCTCCAGTTAATCGTTTTAAATAAAGTATGCTCTGACTTCAAGTATAAAAATATATCCATTTCTATTTCCTGTTACAGAACTCAGCTTGCATTTTGACACTTTACCTAATGGCGAACATACGAATTACGAATCTTTTTATGGCGGACCTTACACTCCGGACAGACCTCATTCTCCTGTCAGGCTTTCTCCAGAGGGACATTCTTCTCCTGTCAGACCTTCTTCTCAGAGACGTTCTCCTCCTTCCAGGCCTCTTACTCTCGCCAGGCCTGCTGTTGGTTACAGAAACATTGGAATTGTAATACGATACACTTTTCCTGAAAATATTAAGGCTTATATAAGATACGCAGATTCATGTTATCACAAAATAGAACCAAATGAAGAACATCGTGTTCTAACGAACTCCAGGGGTGAAATCGTGGGGATATTTGAGGGTGTTACTTTTCGCTCACTATATGATAAACCACGGGGATCCCGGGTATCAATAGACAAAGAATTCGGCACAACTATGAAAATAGATCCCATAGATCGCGAGCAATTTCCTGCAAACGAGGAATTTTATATATACGAAGACCGCCAACATCCACAACGTTGATTCAATTTTAAGAAAATGTAGAACTGATTTGCAATGTTGTTTATGAACTGAAGTCGGATAAGGAAGTTACAAGTAATTAACTATTTCATTAAAAAGTCATTTTATTATGGCTCATAATCTTAATCTTTCGTGAAGAGCCTAGTCAGTATTTTCGAAAACGAAGAAGAAAAAGTTCTTTTCATTCTCTTACGAAAATAATACGACAAAATTTTATATCGTTTTTCTCGCAATTATATGAAAATCATTATAGGACAATAGTTAAGAAAGATTTTATTATGAAAATAAGAATTATTTTCGGCCTGGATCATTAGTCATGAATCGAAGGCTTGTGTTTAGAGTGATTAGTGTAATTTAGAATACCTAATAAACTACTACTTTAGTATGTACGTTCTACCAAAGTGATTCCGTTTGTCACATTGAAATGTACTTTTTTTAGATTTCTATGTTATTTTAGAAACATGTAATTATTGAGAATAGATTTCTCAGATTTTGCATTTGAATTGATTAATGCTTCGAAAATTCTATAATTAAGATTTAACGAATCAGTGAGTGGAAAGGTCCATTGAGAAAATTTAGTAAATAGTTTTCGAACTCTTAAATAATGAAACATATAATTATCTTATCATTTAAGAATGCTTGAAATGTAGTACATAAAAATCAATACAAAGTCAAAAGTAATAAATATATTACGACGAGTTGAATAATGTTTGTAAATTATCTATGCAGAATAATAACTAGTGAATTACATGAATAAATTGATCACGTCATTATATTTTCCACATATCGACCAGGTACTTATGGACATCGCTCCATCAAATAGAAACTAGCATGCCATGAGAGCCTAACTCCAGGGAATATATTTTTATCCGTTTACCTATTATCGTTTTTCTTGTTTTTTTCTTCCTTTTTCAGTGGTTAGAAGCTGAAAAAAAAAAAAGAAATTTAGCTTTTTAGAGATTGTGCTTGAATGGGTTATGAACGCATTATCCTTATACGTACTTGTGGATCCCCTGTGGTGACAGCAGGCAGTGCCCCACTGTAAGCGCACTGTCGCCTCACTAATCTTTTTCTTTATAGGGAATACCTGTCCACATAAAGTAATTCATGGGGCTAACTAATAATAACCTCATGTTGAAGAGTCCAGCTTATTTAAAAGCAATGCATGACATCCCTAAAATCCTTTATGCAAAATATACATAGAAAGTGGTAGTCGTTGAGAAGACTTGTACAGGACAGGCAAGACCTGTGACAATGTGATAATAATTGCTAGTAAAAGTTATAGGTTGTATGTGAAAAGTGTGTGAGCATGAATTTTTCTCAAGAATCTGTTGTTCCATTAGAAATGTTCAGCCGAGAATAAACTTCTGTAGGAGTTTTCACGGACGATTTTCAGGTTTTTTACATTGTTTCGGTGAATAACCACATATTCGTTTACCCAGAGATTTACTGAGCCATGTCCACTTTTTAAAAATGTTGAGTAATTATTACACTGACCCACAGGTATTTGCAGCGCGCGCGCTCGCTCACTGTGTCCGCCACTCGGGTAGTAAAAAGTGGTGGGCGAGCGCGCGCGCAGAAAGAACCTGTTACCTACATATTTTATGTGTACCCGAAACGAAGAAGAAGGGATGTGAAATAACAAATATTGAAAAGAGTAGGCCCGCGCTATGGTCAAGAGTAGTGGATGCATCACATGGTAGCCAAGGCGTCGGTCTAATTTTTATAGCGAATGAGAGACTGAGCAAGCACTGAAGAAAGAGATACAAGGATTATTTATGAGATATTTTGAATGTAAAATGGATCATTACCTTACAGTTTCAAAAATTAACCTAAGTCGAGGATGGAGGAGAAGAATAATTAAGAGGTCGAAGCAGACGCGGGTTAAAATACAGAATTTGAAGAAACCAGCAGTACAAATAGTATATCGTGATAAGCTGAGAGAATATTTACATCTTCATAGAGAAGACTGGGAGACAAAAGTGAGCAATAAAAATGTAAAGGACGGACGGGATATCATCTTCAAGAGTACATCTGAAGTGTATGGTACTGCGGTTGTAGGGAGAATGATTGAAGATGCTTGATGGAATGATGAAATCCAAATGGCTGTTAACGGAAAGAAGCAAGCGTATTCGAGAAAGCTGAATATTAAACATCTTGGCAATGAAGAGAGGACCAGACTAGAAAATGATTATAGGGATAAAAACAGAAAGGCAAAAATACTAGTCGAAGAAAGCAAAGGTAAAATCAAAGCGAAAGAAGACCAAAAAATGCAAAATGGTTCTGAAGGAACTAAGAAATTATTTTGGAATTTCGTTAAAAAATTAGGGAAGTACGTGGTAGTACAGAGTTAGTCGGAAAATGGAATCCTGGCGGTAAAGGGGTATGGGATACGGACAAAGTGAAAGTCTACACTGTAAAAACTGAAGATCTTTTTTTGAAGGTATTTTTGGCGTGTGCTGTTTTTGAATGGGATAACTTCATCCTGCGATTTCTAATATGAGCAAATGACGCTGGAATCCCACCAGTGGTCTGATTTTAGTACCACTCGAGATTGTTCTGTTCTGAATCTTATTTTAATACCTGAAATTAGCCCTGAAATAATTCCTTCTTTCTACAGTGTGTGTAAGTGACTTTTTCAAGAAGTTGTACGGAGGTGAAGTTATGGAACGTAATATTTGTGACATAGAACAGAATACGACAGAAAATCGCGTTGAAAGTGGTGGAATAGAAATCAGTGCCTACGAAATTAGGTTTTTAATCAAAAATATAATAAATGGTAAGGGTGCTGGTGTTGATAGAATTGCCACTGAAATTCTTAAGAGTGATGACGAGCATTTGTTTAAGTAGCTCAGCGAGTTGATGAAGATGTGTGCTAAGAATGGGGAAGTTTGAAATGATCGGAGAAGGGCGACTATCGTTTCACTTCATAAAGGAAAAGATGATAAAGGTCAAGGATAAAAAGGTAAAAAAGGTAAGAATAAAAAGATGATAAACTGTTTATAAAGTTGTCAGCTTACTTAGTACCTCAGGCAATATATTCGCCAAAGTGCTTATTGGTAAGATCATGGAAATAACAGAAGAAAAGGTCTGGGAAGTTAATTGTCGATTAATCCAGGTAGATCGTTTGTAGATCAGATATCTAGTTTGAAACAGATCATAGAAAAAAGTTTTATAGTAGACAACAAAGTTTGCTGTGCTGTTGTTGATTTGGAGAAAATCTTCGACAAGGTAGATAGAGCTAAACTTTGGAAAGTTCTGAAAGAGTATGAAGTCAATGTTTGGCTCCTAGAAGCAGTACAAGAAATATGTATGAAGGTAGCAAAGCGAATGTGAGGGTAAATGGACAACTGAGTAATTGGTTCGATATTGGGCTGGGCGTAAGGCAAGGATGCGTTATGTCCTCTTGATATTCAATACATACAGGTATGTTAAGCTGAAGAAGCGAAAACGCTCAAATAGTGTTTAAATCAACCACAATACGTTGTGGATGTCTCGATTCTGCCAGAACACGTTTTGACTGCTTGGAAATAGACACAATCATTTTGGCATGTATGAAATATCCACAACGCGTTTTATCATATACAAAGTGATCATAACGTATACTTGTACTTACAACGACATTAAACAGGGCTATCGAGTATCTTTTTTCTTATGATATTGTGCCCTCTGAAAATGCCTGGATCGAACAAAAGTTAAGCCATGAAAATATACCTACTTTTGCTTCTAAAATTATTCCTTTTTTGTTAATTAAAGTGTGGTTTGATTCTTCTTACACGTTTTTGCAGCCTAGAATACGTTTTCATATGTGTCCGTCCGCGAAGGAAGTTTGATAACAATTAGAATTTTGCAGATGAGAGAATAATTTTTTATAATGAAAGAGAAAATAAATAACTGATGATTGGTGCGAAAAACTAAAAATCCATTTTTTGGGCGTTAGATCCCTTTCTTCGCGGACGGTCACATATGTATTTTTCACACTTGATTCCTAAACAATTTTTTACTATCAAACAAAGTCTTTGACATAAATAGATATTGGTTTCCAGTCTTTCACATTTTCATCTGGCGATTCTGATTTGTTTTTCCTTCCTAATTTTATTTTGATCTTATGTTTTATTCTTTTGCGTTTTAATACTTTTTTCGGTGAAAGAACAGCTGAACTGTCAAATTTTCATAGTAACGCATAAAACAGTTCGTTTAAGAGCTTATGCATTCATTCGGCTAATTTTGTTTCTCTTTCTTTTTCGTTCAGAGATGCATCTCATCGTCAAAGGAATTTAGGAAGATTCTTCTCTTGCCTTCTTCTGTCTGTGACTGGAAGCATGATGATCTGAAACAAATAACTTAACCTAAAATTCCTTATTCTATCGAGAGACATTTAAGAAAATCATTATAGAATTATAATTTTATTTATTCATTACTTATAAAGTTTACAGCCAACAATCTATAAACTAATTCTCTTTGTTTTAATCTTTCTTCTCCTTTTTTCATTCCCTCCTTATTTTTTTTTATTTATTATACCATTAAGCCAAATCCCTTTCGGGGTAAGCGTAACTCGTTCGGTTCTGGTCTCGTTTCACTACTGGGG
>JAUMHM010020319.1:0-16851 GCA_032362435.1 Melikaiella ostensackeni
CCCCTTTCGGTGTGCTAAAAACTTCCTGATCTAAATCCCTTTTTTCCTTGCTGGTACTCGCTCCGCTAGCCATGAATCCAATTCAAACGCTGCTGCTTTTTATCGCTCTCTGTCTCTATCTATCGTCGCGTCTACCTACCTTGCTTTTCTCCCTATCTATCCCGCCCTGCTACGACCATCCCGGTCCTCCCACTCCTGGTGAAAGTTTCGGATAGGAATTCATTCCGAATTAATCCAAATTATTCCAAATCGGTTGAAACTCAATCCGACTCGAACCGATTCAATCCGAACTTCCAATCCGAATCAATCCGAACCCAATTTTCAATCCGAATAAATCCGAATCAATCCAAACTCGGATTGATGTATACTGCATTTTCAATCCGAATGAATTCGATTCAATTCGAAGTCGGATTCATACGCATTCATTCGGATTGAAAATTCAGTATATATCAATCCAAGTTAGGATTGATTTGGATTCATTCAGACTGAAAATTTGGTTCGTGTTCAAATTGATTCAGATTGGAAGTTCGGATTAAATCGGATTGAGTCGGATTGATCTTTAACCGATTTGGATCGAATGAAATTAAGAATTTTTCACGGATTGGTTCGGTTTGATTCAGATTGGTTGAAATACATATTCTGGAATAATTCTAAATGATTCGGAATGAATTTCTATCTGAAACTTTCGCTAAGGTAAGGACCGATATGGTCCTGGATTCGCTTGTCTTACTTGCGAATCTGAACAGAAAAATGATCAGCCTTTCTTAAGCTCCCCATAAAAAAAGGACCATAAAAAATATGAGCACTCTAAACAGTAACAATGTGCCTGGCGGAACTTTTGAGGTCAATTAGCAACACTTTTATTTTTCTATAATTCCAGTAAAATACTCCGACACGGTGCGTGCAGAACCAAAATCATCCTTGCATGAATATTCGAAGCGTGTTGACAAAGCACAAATAATTTTACTTTATAACAAAATTCTACTATGAGAAACAAACTTTGGAGCTAAGTGCTACGTCGGCATTCAGAGCAAGAGTGTTGGTCGAGAACATTGAGTCGACGAATGTTTTCTTTTCAATGTGTTAGAGCCACGGGTGGCCAATCACAAAATTCGCTTAGAACATGTTCTAAGGTTCGTACAATTCGTACAATCGCCTCTGGCTGTATGCTTTGTTGTATTGCTTCGCCGATCATCGCTTGATCTTTTGGTGCAGCTTTCTCTAACTGATGTTCATTATCGACGTTTTTCCTCGCAGGATCAATCTCTCGTTAAGAGCCCATGGCTCGTACTTCTGAGAAAAGCAAATTCTTGCCGATGTCCATAACTCCAACGATAAGGTCTCTCACTTTAAAGTCAACTTCATCCTAAAATGTTATCTCTTTTCGCATTTAGTTTCAAAATTCGCGCCTTTATAGTAGAGATGCATTTATTCATTTTTCATTGTTGTACTCCAGTCGATACTCCTAGACAGTTCTCTTTTTCAGGTAGCTGGCTGCAAGGCTCTAACGCTAGCTAAAGCATCCTCAGCAGACGATGTTTATATACTACTGCTTACTGTTTGTCGCAGATGTTTTTTTTTTTTTGTTAGCTTGTTGACTGGTGAGATCTGCATGAAATTCTTTCAATTCTCTTCATTCTTATGGTACTACGTACCACACCATATTGTCAGTTGAGCAAGATTCTTTTCATTTGTTACCGATGAGCCTACTAATCAATATTGTGTATGAAACTTGTACGGAGAGTAAGGACTAAGATTTTAATTCAAATTATTAAAGGCGGGCCCCATGCATCGACCATGTAGGTGTTGCAGTAGTCGATTCCCTTAGCATCCAGGCCAGTGAACTAGTCCCAGAAATGGCGCTCCAGTCAGGACGACTAACTTTTTTATTGCATTGCATTGGCGAAAGAGATGAAATAATTTAAAAATTAATGCTGTTTGCAAATATTAAGCCAAAATATATTTTATTGTGATAATAAGAGTAACAGTAATTAATATTTCCAAAAAAGTCACGGAAACATGCAGCTAAATAGTAATAAAATTGAATATTCAGATCTACATTCTGAGATTCCAAATTTTATTTTGTATTATAACTAATTTTAATACATCTATTGAATAATTTCTTATGTTAAAAAGTTCATAATTGTTCTACATTATGTATAATTCTTATAATTGTATATTTTCATCAAATTTATGAATGATTTAAATATGAAATGGTATTAAAATCCTCAATGATGATAACATTGTTTCCAGAAAATGAATGATGAAACAAATTAATTCAAAAATATGTTTCTCATATGACATACATATACATATATAAATACATATATTTTATATCAAATATTTTATAATTATAAAAAATTAGGTTGTATGCATTATAGCTGTAGAAAAAAGCTCTACTTCCGCAGCATTCTATTTTTTCTGATCGCGAATATTTTGCAAGCATTTTTCTAATTTAAATAAAAGCTTTCTCTGAGTGTGAAACTTGCTTTTGATTATGTGAACATTCTGCTAACCTTCAGCTGCATTTTTCCGTAACTTTTTTTGAATTTTTAGCCAATGTTACTCTTATTATTCGTGAAAAAATATTTTGGCTTAATATTTCGAAAGAGTATCAGGTTTTTAATTGTTTCATCTCTTTCGCCTATGCAATTCAATAAAAAAGACAGTACCACGCATTCAATTCGTGGAGAAAACCGAGCTGTCCAATGGAATATCGGGACGAGACTTCATTTTAGTTGAGCCTGAACGTCCAATTATTCAAATTTAGTGGTTCCTGAAAGTCAGATTATTCAACCAGAAAAATAATAAAATAAATTACCTCTTATCAGCTAAGAGAGCCCGTAACGTTTATGCCCACAAAGCCTGTAACGCTTATGCACAAAAAGCTGAAAATTCTGTGATGGTAAAGAAAGCCGAAATCTTGATTTAAAGGAAAACCAAACGAGGCCACGAGGTTTTGCACAAATAGTATCTATTATATATACTGTCATTATCTCAAATTTATCGTTATAAATTGCGGTTTATGGCAATGTCACGGTACCACATCATACCTGGCGGCTCAGCCAAATTTTTCTTATAGTATTGCGCTAGGCCTACTATCAACTCAAGCTCGACTCTGGTCGAGGCGATGTGGTGTTCAAACGGAAGCTGCTGTGTTACGTAGTACCTTCAATTTGAATTTCTAATAAACTCTGTTCCACACCACTATGGAGGTCGAATCGAAGGTGCGTTTTTCTCCGTGGTGATCCCCAGTAGGCCTGTGTAAATCGCTTACACTACACACATTCTACAGTCAACCATTCGAAGAATTTTATAAATCCGTCAGATCGCAATACTCACACCCATGGAATAGAATCACAATGGTAGAAAGCAAAGCGTGATATGCGATGACGGATTGCTAGAAGAGCAGCCTCTAGGACTGATGACTTTTTGATAGAGTACATTTGAAGAAGTATGAATGGCTCAGTTGAAGAACTTTTCACAGACTTTACTCGAGCACTTGTCAATTTTTACCTACATTGAATGCATGCAGGATGAAGTTTGCATATTTAATTGACAATTGGACTCTGCGTGTATGTTGGGAATTACCACGATAATTAACCTGGTTTGTGGAAAATGATTGAATATTAATTTAATAAGAGAACAAAAAACGCATGCTTCATTGACAAGTGCACAAGGCCTACTGGGGATCAGGACGTAAAAAATGCACCTTCGACTCGGCAGAGTTTATAGTTTATGGTAGTCCTAGCGCAGTACCATTCAATAATAAGGTCGGGTAATAACGCCAGGTACGATGTGGTAACCTGACATCGCCTTAAACCTAAATTGCCTCTGACACTCCAAAATTGAATTCCAAATTCTTTGTTTTTCCCTGAAATTGTCGAAACCCAAATTGAGTGTTTTCTACTCATTTTTTTCGAATTTAATGTCGAACTTCCACATGCTATTATAAACTTAATTAGTCGCTTCGACCCTGTCCATAACTATCAAGTACTCTGAATTGTTGTTAAAAAATTGAAAATTCAATTTGTTTTGAAAGAAAATTGTAAAGAAAATCGATCTACATGTATGCTGAATAAACCGGCCTGAATAAATCGTGGCCTCACTGATATCGTTTTGTTGAAATAAGTTTTGAATTTGAGACTTAGAATTCTCACTTTTATTACAATCGAGATTTCGCTTAGTTTATCACAATTTTGTTGTTTCTGACCCAAAAAAGGTCTGGTACTCAACTTAACTTGTTGTGTTAGTTAAAATTGAGGTTATGGTTCCAAAGGGATATTATTTCTTCTTTGATAAAAAGGGAATAATATTATATGGTGTTCCTCTTCGTGTCTTTTCTCTTCGTTCAATGCCTGCCTCGCATGGGAAACCCTATCAGTAGGAATGCTACCACCAACATAGCCATCAAAGTAATTTTTAAATAAAGTGAGTTCCAGACAATTGAAGCGAATTTGGGAGAACTCGAAGGAATTAGAAGGAATTCAGGAAAATTCAAGGGAATTTGATTAAATCCAAGCAACTTAGAGGGACTTGAAATAAACTCGAGGGAATTCAAGTAGATTTTGGAGATAATTCACTTTGAAAGAAAATTACCATAAATTTAACAGAATTCGAGTACAATTATTTTCCTTAAATAAACATAAATTTTTAAATTGTCAACGGTACATAAAGGGGCGCTTTCTCTGTCATTTATTTATCTATCTGGAATAGAGCAAGCGCAACAGTTCAATAGAACTATTGACAGGGCTACAATACGTACATTTCACAGCATCTTAACAAAAAATTACACTCACATAAGCCCGCATTTGGTATTTATAATTGTATAAAGATTAATTTTTTCTTCATTTTTTCTATGAATTTGAGTACTATACCCGAGAATTCGAATTACGACTTATCAAATAAATCTAGATCCTTGACTAAGATGAGTGTTATATGGTGTTATGGTGTTCATATTACTACACATTTTGTAAAGCGGAGATCGCGGTGCTAAAGCCCTTATTAGATAAAACGGTGAAGCTGTAGTCCGTGTATCCACTTTTGGTTCATTGAAGGGTATCATGTCTCGTATTTCGAAACAATCAATGAGACCTATTGTGATTTCAAATACAGTGAGAATATTTCTGGAATTGCGACTGTCCTCTAGCGACCACACCTGAAACATATTTCTCAAAGCTTGATGATCTGATCCGCGAGGAGGATAAGATTTATCCTTCAACGCACATTCTAGTTTGGATCTGATTAATGTGGAGAAGAGGGTAGATAATAGTTTCGACGTTTTCAAGTACCTACAGGTTCTTATGGCAGTGAGAGCCAGTTTATTTAGTTTGCATCACTCGTTGAGTATGTCGATCGACCTCATCAAAAACTTTGGAGATATCAGTGTAAATGACGTTTACCTGATAATATTTAGGAATCTGAATCTGTATGGACGTTAAAAAAATATAATCTATATGAAATTCCGAATAATAATTGTACTAGTTTCTATCCGAATGTTTCAACAGGATTTTTCAGACAACGCGCTAAGTTTCTACCTGAGTATGGATCTATATGGATGTTACAAAAGTGTAATCTATATGGAATTTCAAACAGAACTTCTACTTGTTTCTATATGAACGTTTCGAATGCGACGTTGCAGACATCACGCTAAGTCCCTTCCTCTATATGGATCTATATGGATGTTACAAATATGTAATTTATATGGAATTCCAAGAAGAATTCAGTAGTATTTTATTAATTTTTCACAAATCTGTTTAGTGTTATATTTTTAGAGTATGTTTTTGAACTCATAAAATACTTTATGAGTGTGAAAAACAAGATAGGTATAAAAGTTCAGTCAGTGGGAGTTTTAATACAGCACTGTGAGTCGGGACAAGGAATTTACACAATTTGAGTTTAACACAATTTAAAAATTATCTATTCAAATGATGTTGGTAACTCCATATAGATCCACACGGACTCGGGGGTCCATGAAGACCATGTCAGGCATTCCCCAAAACGGAGTGAAAATACCACCAGAAACCCATAGAAATTAGCTCAGCGGCTGTTGTTAATTCCATATAGATCCATATAGACCCGAAGGTCCATAAGGGCCAATGAGTTATTCCCCAAAACGAAGTCAAAATAGCACCCATAGAAGTTAGCAGCGGCTGATAGTAATTCCATATAAATTCACATAGACCCAGGGGTCTATGAGGTCCATAAAGACCCGGTGGTCTATTAGGGCCAAAGAGGTATTCCCCAAAACGAAGCGGAAATTTCGCCAGAAACCCATAGCAATTAGCTCATCGGCTGCTGGTAATTCCACATTGATCCTTATAGAAACGCGGGCTCTATACGCATCTTATTTGCAGTTTTAGTGACAATAACCGACACTTCCCATATAGATTTTCTTTTATATGCATCTAGATGTCCTTTAGTGTGGAATCACGATAGTTATTGATTTTTTGTCTACTACTGACAATAATAATGGTGTGAATCAATTGCGTAGAGACAAATAGTTTAAAAAAAGTGCTGTGTTTTCCAAAAAAAAAAAACCTTGGAACTGCCGAACGTTCTGTTTCATGGCCACATGCATGGCTTTTGATAACTAACCCCTATCGTGCTAGGCAGCTATCATATAATTGAATGTTAAGAATGGTAAGCCGAAACATCTAGATGTGACGGCTAAACATTGATTCTTCTCCGTATTCTTTCATACGAGATACATACTATTCTTTATTGTTATTTAGATGTGGGAAGATGTGACAAAGTACGCTTTTGGTACAATATTTGGAGAAACATTGAGCTACCTGGAAGAGCAACTTGTTCCTGTATCTGCTGAGAAATTCGATACAACAGAAAATGTAATAAGAATCGGAAAATTATTTTTATACATTATTGAGAACAATATTCTAGTCGTCAACAAAAATTTGTCAACTGAGTCAATTGTAGAATCGAACTAACGTGAAAATGCGTATGTAAGCACTCCATGAGAATATGAATGATACATATATAAAGAATGAGTAAAATTGATCATTAACTATCAATTTCAATCAAATACATGCGTACATGAATATTCCCAAATTTGCCTAAGCCTAAGATAAGACACCCAGTCCTCACCAAGACCACAGTTTTCCTCAAATGAAAATTTTTGTGATGATAATTATAGCATATTTTAGTTGTTACACTTTGTTAAACCGAGTTTTGGAAAGTGTACACTTTCATTTTTGTTGCGTTGGATTTGCCGATTAGTGTAATTGAGTATGAAAGCTACCCTTGGAATATACAATTTCGCACTAGTGTATGAAAAAAATTTTTTTTTTTAAATTTGGTAACACTGCTCTTCATAGTAATTCATTCATAGTAATTGACATTTGCAATAGAGCAAGTGTAAGATTAAGATAGCATAAGATAGTATAGATAGAGTAAGACAGCATTTAGGAACGGAAAAGCTACCTCCATCGCAAATGTTACTCACGAGATTATACTTCTGAACAGCACCCTGCACTTTTTCAATTATTTATGAGAACTCTCTTGGGGAAAGAAACTACGTGGCAATAGCTAATAGCTGAATGTAGTTATTTCGCTACTACACATAAATAGGTCAGTGCGCAGACGTGAAACAAAATTAACTTGAACGACATAATAATTGTAAGGTAATACTAATTTATCACTACTGTTTAAAACAGTAGAAAGAGTACGTATCAGCGCAAGCGAGCGGCAATAATTTCAAAATTGAAAAATAAACTTAACCATAATATTTGCAAATGAAGTATATGGAAAAAAGTGAATCTCAGAGGAAAAAACTAAGCGTATACATTTTTTTAAACAAATGCTTGTCGTGTGAGCACCCATGAACAGTCAGGTGACTAGTGGCGACCGTCAGGCTAGTTGGACTTGAGGAGGACGAAATGAAAGATGGCGTAGCCGTAGAAGCCTACACGTTAGAGTCCCAAGTTCAAGTCTATATCTTGACGATTGAATGCCAAACTCTCAGAGCATCCAATCCGTGCACCATGTGTATAAAATACTTTATCTCCGGGTAAGATTGATTTTACTAGTACTTTAGGGTTCCTGCAGTAATTTCCTCAAGGACACAATATTCAATCCGTCTAACAGGTGTATGAAATACATCTTCTGCGGGAAGGTTTGGTCTCACGAGTACATCAAAGATGTATTATATACACCTTTTGTAAGGATGCAATGTCGTGTCCTCGAGGAATCGATTACAGGAACCCCAAAGTACTCGTTAAACCAAATTCCCCGAAAAAAATGTATCTCATTACACCTGGTGTACGGACTGAATGTCGGTTCCTTGAGGGCACGATATCCAGTGCGTAAACCAAGTTTATGAATTACATATTCTCCGGGGAAGCTCGAAAAGACACATCTGTGTTTTATACACCTAGTGTACGCACGGATTGGATGTACCGAAAGTTTAGCGTTTGATCCCCGAGATTTAAACCATTTATTTGGCAAATTCTTGCCTAAAAATTTTTCGTTGATTGAACGTAAGTAACGTGTTGCGCGGTCGCCTCAGTGCGCGTTTTGTACTGTTTACAACGGAGATGCTCGGGTATCCACCCCTATATTTCTAAAATTCGAAGACCTGCAAATAATCGATAGAGCGTAAATATTGGCTCCGACCAGGATTCTAAGCCAGTAGTATTAGACCGTCACGCTATTCACTTTGCCAAAGAGTTTGACTGACAGAGACTAAATGAGTTCGTAAGCGCGATCAGATAACTTTACGGAAATAACTTATGTTAAAATCCGCACCGTCACACGTTTGAGACTTTTAATTCATGTAGTCCCATGTCGAAAGGAGATTCACGTCCAGATAGTGATTTAAGTAGTTATATTTAATCGGATTCCGAAAATAGTGATTCTGCCGTGATAGTTTCGTTTGAAAAAAAACATAAGGGACTGTCAAGTAAATTCACCTCTCCACCTGCGTTACACATATGTAAAGCCTACAGATTCTTTTGATTCCTCGAAGCATGAAAGGTGGATGCTTTGGATTACAAGGTTCGAACTATTTGTGTCGGTCGCCGTCCTAAGTCAGGGAACTAAAATAGAGAAAGTCGACCTCCTTTGCTACTTATTGGTAAAATAAGTAGAGAAAATTCGCAATGTATCCGACCGCCTACAGCTGATCGCAGATCTCACAATCGATCAGGCTGAGAACATCGCGCGCTAAGCTGAATCTCAGGCGAGGGACAGCAAATCCATTCAGAAGGACGATCCTTCTGTACTGATAAGTCCTGTAGATTCAGGAAATTTCATAAAGCCCTTCAAGAAACAAGATAGCTTAGCCCAAATAAGAGAAAACATCGTCGCAGAATACCTCTAGGCAGCAGTTCAACGACAGTTGCTCTAGGTATGGTCTTCCGAGCCACCCATAGGGTAAGACATGTCCAGCGGCTAGTTCTACTTGTAAAAGTTGTAAAAAAGTAGGTGATTGGTACCATACATGCAGAAGTAAAGCTGCTCGTACAATCAGCCAAGGCTCAGGGAATTTGGTAATAGTTAATGTGGAAAATGAAAGTTTTATAGGATCGCAAGGTTCAAAGAGTGTACTCAACGACCCAGACTACGATTTCTATTTGAAAATAAAAGAATTCGATACTGTAAGATGATTTTATAAAGACAAGGGCGCGGATGCTACCTATTTTTTGCTTGATTTTGTACCTTCTACTCATAAAAAAAAGACTTATGAAACTTGGGAAATTTTTCGAGATCCAATCGGCAGGAAATTTCCAGCCATAAGTTACTTAAGCTCAGACTGAAACTCTTTTCAATTATTTTCATAATTTCAAGACAGGGGGGCCAAATGTCGCTCTTCCTGCACGCTAGAGGAGTTCTACCGAAGCTCGAGGACTATTTGGCGTCACGCTTAGGGATCATGCCGAACTCCTCGTCCGTTTCATGTTTTGTAGTTTAGGACCTGGATCTCTCGATCGATATTATCTATGACTGAGGGTCGAGAGATAGATAGTTTTTCGTCGTTGTTGCATCGTAAGTTTGTTCTCATGTCTCGAGCTGCACCGACACTCGAGGACTCATAGTTTAGTCTTGACGACGTGGCTGATGGGACCAGATTAATTAGTTTGAATAAGTACGTACGCACTTGGTAATGTTTAATCAAATTCAGTTTGTGTTAGCATGATCTGAAGACTCAACATAAAACTACAAAGTGAGAGGTGGAAGGAAAATTGGTGATCATCTGGTCTAGTAAAATGCTCATTTATTGAATATATTTCATGTTTATAAATAAACAAAAAAAAACATTTTGCTTGTTTCGATTTAAGCCTCATGAGTTTCTTAATCCACAGTTATACTTTCTTTTGTTTCATTTTATTTACAATATTTCAACATTATTTTTAGAACAACATGTTGCATTACTTAATTCTTACATTTCTTTTGTACCCCGCGTGCGGGGACGGGGGATTAAGGATGAGCAAAAAACTGGCAGAATGAACAAAAGGACATCGAGCAACGGCGTAGTGGCCGCTAAGCCATGTCCCTGAAGTAACGTGAAAGCGGAGCTCGAATAAATTCACTGAAAAAATTAAAAATGAGTATTTCATTTGTTCCACTATTTTTCAGTAGAAAATAATTTTCGAAAACCTTAATTTTCTCAGAAACCAAGGTTGTGGAACCTGAAGAAATAAATGGTCTCTTCACATCGTAAAAATCAATCCGCAGGAGGCCGGTGCATACCTTGGTACACATATACAATACAAACCGATCATGATTCCTTTGGTTCTGTTTTTGTTTTCATACTTCCCTCTAAATGTCCGAAGTATGGTGGGACTGACTTTTACTTGAGAAAAACATTTCTCGCATCAAGTTGGTAGTTGGGTGTATACCCTAAATAATGAACAATACAAATAATAATTTAGCCTCGGATCGGATTGACACTTCTGTTGACGAAAATCATGCCCTTGGGAACGTTTCAGGCAATGAATGGAGACTGGGTGTTTGGACTGTTAGAGGTGTAAATGATGAAAATGGACTCAAACTATGGTCAGAAGTAGATAAAGAATCACATAGTAGGAAGGAGTCAATCTCATTATGAATCAGAGAGCACAATAGCATGCCAAAAAGTATGAATGTGTATCTCCCAGTTTATTATGGGTTAGAATGGAAGTGAGAATCAGAAGATTATTTATCATAGCATGCTACACTTCAGTTCATGGTGAGAGTATTGATGAAAAATATATTTTCTGTAACTCGTCTAATGATATTCTAGATACTTCCGATCCTGGGGAAAGAATTATCCTTCTCGGAGATATGAATGACTGGGTTGGAGTACAACGCAAAAGTACGGTCATTTCGGAGATCCATAAAAGAACGGTAACGGGAAGAAATTGATTAGCTTATGCTCAGAAGAAAGCTTGTTCATTATAAATACTTGGTTTATACATAAACTGATCCACATGCATACTTGATGCACAGGCGAAAGCCACAGTATGATTGACTTTGTTGTCGCGGATGGAAGACCGAGAGGGCTCGTAAGAGATAAAAGGGTTATGAGAGGTTCTGAATGTGGAACGGAGCAACACCTCATAATCTCAAAAATAAACCTAAGTCAAGGATAAAGGAGAAGAAGAAATAGTAATAAGTGGGAACAGACGCGAGTTAATATAGAGAACTTGCAGAAACCAGAACGGAAACTGCGTAGCTGTTAACGAGAAAAAGCAAGCGTACTCGAGAAAGCTGGATACTGAAGGCCTAAGCAATGAGGAGAGGACTAAATTAGAAAATGATTATAGAGATAAAAACAAAAAATTTGAAGATGATGAAATTGTATGGGATACGGACAAAGTGAGAGACTGTCTCTGTGGTTTTTTTAAATTATTGTATGGAAGAAGAGCTATGGAGCATAACAACTGTGACACAGAAGAGGATATGTTAGACAATCCCGTTGTAGGTGACATTATATCCGCAATTGTGAATCTAAAGAATTATAAGGCTGCTGATGTGGATGGGATTACCGCTGAAATGCTTAAAAGCGGTCTGTGTTGCCAAGCGAGTCAATGAATATTTTCTGAGAACGGGGAAGTTCCAAATGATTGCAGAAAGGTGATTATCGTTCCACTCAATAAGGGAAAGGGTGATAAAGGTGAATGTACTAATTATAGAGCTATCAGCCTACCTAGTACCGCGGGCTAAATATTTACCAAAATAGTTAGTAAGGTCATTAGAATAACAAAAGAAAGGATCTAGGGAGTCAAATGTGTATTTAAGCCTGGAAAATCATGCGCGGATGAGATACTATATATGGCTTGAGATAGATCATAGAAAAAAGTTTGAGAGTAAACCAAAAAGTCTTCAGTGCATTTTTTTATTTGGAAAAAGCCTCAGATACGCTTGATAAAACTAAACTTTGGAAAGTTCTGAAAGAGAATGGAGTTAATCGTTGCCTTCTAAAAGCAATAAAAGCAATACGTAATCGAATTAAAGCGAGTATAAGGGTAAATAGACAACTGAGCGATTAGCTTGATATTAGGCAGGACGTTTGGCAGCGCTGCGTTGTGTCCTCCTGGCTGCTTAACATGAACATGGACAAATGTCCAATAATGTCTCTCTTGGACGAAGAATTTGTTGATAGCAGGACAGCGAAAGCGCGTGGATTGACGTTAGCAGATGATAAGATTGTTACAGCGCAAACACAGAAAATGCATAATACCTGTACTTCCGGGAGTTTCCAGTGATGTTGAGGTATAAATATACTGGAGTTGTAAATATTTGTCAAACCTTGTTAAAAATCATGTAGATTTCAGAAAATGAAATTCATGGATCAGGTTGAGACCGCCGCGTGCATAACCTCACACTCGTATCGTTTTTTTACATTCCGCAGAATTTTTTTAACGATTCTCCAACAAATGATCATGGTCGTTATCTTTTCGAAATTCCCGACCTCCCTGAACAATAATTCTGCACATGGCGCAGACTTTTCATTAACTTTTCTATTAAAATTTAGACATGCTGTGTCCATTTTCTCATCAAAAGTTAATGAACTTGAAAAAGTTTATGTTTTATAAATATAATATAAAAATTCAATTTAATTTTAACTGATTAATTGTTTTAATTCTTTTATTATCTTTTCTTTATTTTCATAATATATATTTCATAAATGGGACACGAGGGACAGGTGATATCGCATTTTAAGAAACTTCCTAGATCATCAGGAAGTAGGCGACTGAAACACTATGGAGAAACAAAGTCCTGCGTTGGCAAGATATTTTCGTAAGATCATACAACAAACAGATCTAATGCCAGGCTTTATGATCGAATGTACCATGTACATGTTGCTTAAAAAGCCAGATGCTCGAAATCCATCTGAATTTCGACCAATAGCCTGTCTCCCAACGATTTATAAATGCCATACAACTGTATTTGCAGATAAGGTCTACTCTCATTGTAACGAGAATAGCATCCTATCAGAAGAGCAACAAGGATGTTACAAAAACTCGCGGCGCGGGGAAGATCTAGTCACAGACTAGTCGTGCGATAATGCTTTGGGAAACAAGAATCAAGTACTCTGATCTTAGGCAACCAAGGTTAACTAGAATTATTCGCATTATGATGGCAGAACACTAAATCATGCCTCGTGGGTTAAGAGTACATGATAACGAGGTTTATCATCAACGTCATGAAATTTTAAAGATCGCACTAAATTGTGATATCAGATTTCGGTAACAATTGTAATGGAAGGAATAGACTTAGCATTTAAAAAGTCAAGCATGCTCTTTTCATTACGATTTCTAATTTTAGGGGGAACTTTTTTATTGCTCAGTGTCATTAAGATAAATTTTGATTTTTTCCAGATCTAAAAAAAGGTGTATTCAATGTTATATAAGATTTTAGTAACAGTCGTGATGAAGGAAATCGATTTAACATTCAAAAAGTGTACCAAACACTTTTTCTTACAATTTACTACTTTCGGGGGCATTTTCATTGATGAGGATAATTTATATAAATCCTGATTTTTGCACAGAGCTAGCTTAAGATTTATTTAATGTCATATTGAACTCTAGTAACAATCGTGAATGAGGGAATTATATTAGCATTTGAGTAGTAGAGCAAACTCTTTTCCTCACAATTTCCAGGTTTTGGGAGCATTTGTATTGATAAGGGTAATTTTCATAAATCCTGATTTTTGCACAGATCCAGCAAAAGGTGTATTCAATGACATATTTAATTTCAGTAACAACCGTACTCATAAAGAAGGGAAACGTTTTAGCATTCAAAAAATGGCGCATGCTATTTCCTTACGTTTCACTATTTTTGGGGGTATTTTCATTCATAAGGGTAATTAATACGAATCCTGAATTTTGCATAGATCTAGGAAAAGGTGTGTTCAAAGTCATATCTTATTTCAGTAAGAATCGTACCGGATGTAATCGATTTAGCGTTTAAAAAGTAAAACAAACTCTTTTCCTTATAATTTCCTACTTTTGGGTGTATTCTTGTTGATAACGGTCATTGATATAAATCCTGTTTTTCGCACAAATCTTGAACAAGGTTTATCCAATGTCATATCGGATTTCAGTAACAATCGTAAAGCAGGGAATCGATTTAACTTTTAAAATTGAAGCAAACACTTTTCCCTACAATTTACTACTTTTGGTCGTATTTTCATCGATAAGGGTAATTTATATAAATCCTGATTTTCGTACAGATCTAGCGAAAGGTTTAATCAATGTCAAACTGAAATTCAGTAACTATCGTGAAGGAGGAAACCGATGTCGCGTTCCGAGCAAAAGGTGAAGGTAGTTTGGAAATATGAGAATGAGAGGGACCAGTGATGCTAATTACGTAAGGCTGGTAAGGCCTGACTAATTATTTGTTGCAGGTACGTTGTCACTAACAATCCTATTCGGTTTGCGTCAGTATAGTGTTTGAAATGAATAAGGTGTAGTTCAAATTTTATAGTGTTTTACGACAAAGAATAGATAATCAGTTACATAATATATAAAAACTGACTTCTACCTTCCTATTCCAGAAACGGCAAGAGAAGAATTAGGGGTTGTCGTTCGCGTCTCTATAATTGGAGGACAACGGCAAGATCCTCACGCAGAGTTTGGTTAGCTAGAGTAAAGGATGCACGATCGCGATTCGTGGATTAATTCTTTCACCAGTCGAACGATACACGAACCGTATCAGAGATCGTGTCCACTCGTAAGTTTTTTCGCGACCGTATAACACTGCGGACTTTCTTTGGAAAGACTTATTCGACGTAATATGTAAGTTCCCTCTACTGACACTCTTGGCATCCGGTCATCGCTTCTCTCGTTTTTTCAGGAATACGAATTCTATATGCTGAACTTAACTATGGCCAACGTATTTAGTCAGACGCCCTTCATTACAGCGCGTCTGACTACACTCGGGGTCGGTAACTTGTTTACTGTATGCTATACATATTCGGACGACCGTTATGTTGACTACGTCAAAAGTCTACGAGTATAATACATTTTATGTCATGCATGTGTATATTCCTATTTTCCATATGTCTGATATTCGGTATATTTAGTTTATAATCATATACACATGTATTGTTTAATTGATAATGTCTCATTATCTTATATCGGTAAAACCTAGGCATGATTTCTTTTATCAATTTATCGGTATGCATTTAATCTTGATCCTACCATGGTACTGCACTTCAATTTGTCTTGTATTTTCTACTTTATCATTAATAGTGCAATCATCACGGTTATACTCAAGATTGAATGCGTCCCGCTGATGCGCCTGTTCCTATGTGAACATTGTCTCCTGGTTTCCTCAAGTACAGTTCGTTGCATCTAGTCAGACGCAATGACAAAATTTCAAAAATTGCCGATGTAATAGTCCTCCCTCCTTAAAAGCGTGCATCGCCCTCGATGAGTCTAAATGTTATTTCAGACAACAAGCGGCACTTACTCAATAGGTTCTTTTTCATTATGATAATGATTCTATGTTTCACAATTGATAATTTTACATCGAATTTACTCTTGATTTCCTGATGTGATGCTTGACAATAGTACGGTTTCGTGAGGTGCAAGTGGTGTAACGTGTGAGTGATGTATGTGTTGTTATGATCAAAGTAAGTATGTGTTGTACTCTTGTTTCTGTGAAAGGTTTCCTTCATTCCTCGGTAACGAAGGCTCTTGAGGCTTCGATGGAATTGCCGTTGTCAGAAGTGAAGGGAGGTGTAGTGTAAGTGTGGGCACACACTGCACGACTGCGAAGGTCATACTGATCCCACGTTTCGTTGTTGAAGTTCATAGTTCTCAAAATTGATACTGTGTGGCTGAACGATCTAGAGTGCGTGGGCTTTGACTTCGAAGTCGTGGAACCGTCCTATCAGTCATGATGTGTCCTTGGCGTGTGTCAAGCATGAAAGGAGTAGTGTTTGTGTGTTTGTGTGTGTATTTACTCCGTTTGTATTTTCTCTTCGTTTCTTTTGTGTTAAAATAATTTTTCTTTATAGACGTACAAAGTTTCAGGCCCCATGATATTTATGGTTGAGTTTTTGAAATTTAACCTTAGAGAAAAGAAAATTGATCTGAAGAAAATTTACAAAAATGCATGAATATCATAGATCCAAATATTTCAATTTTCACTTAATCATATAAATTCCTATAATTAAGACTGAAGTTTAACAGAATGGAAACCAAGTTTTCAACTTAATGCCCTTGGTTGTTAATATAAACTTGAAGAAACAAAAATTTTTTATGGAGTCATTTCATATGACGTCATTTCGCAACATGTTTGAGAATAGTATGAATGATGAAAGGACGTGTTTCGGGTTTTAATCGTGTGCAAAACTACGAATCTTGCCGACGTTTCGTGAACATTGCAGTTCACTTCTTCAGG
>JAUMHM010020328.1:0-16851 GCA_032362435.1 Melikaiella ostensackeni
TTCGCCGCAGAGATACCCACGAGAATTGCGTAGTGCGAGAGATAGTGGCAAAAGTGTGATGCAAAAGAGAAGAGGGCTCATGGTGTCAACCTGAAAGACGCCCCTCTGGAAGGTGACGCAGTTAGTTGTCACGCGATGTTTTCCAGATGAGATAGTAAATCTGGTTTTCCAAAGCGGCATTAATCTCTCTATGCATCCCACTATTTGTGCAATGTGGATGAACCTCCAAGCTTTCCAACAGATGAAAAGTCTATGGGAGGTTGAATCGATAGCTTTCGGGTAATCACTCCAGGCCATCGACAGATAGCGATTGTAGGCTTGCAGTAGGTATAAGAGACAGCCTTATCAGTGGAAACAGCCAGGATATAGTCAGACACCGTTTCGGTGTCTAAAACAATGCAACATTCCAATGTTTCATGGAAAAGTTTTGTAACGGAAAACTCCCAAAATTAAACAATTCGTCAAACTTAAATAGTCCAAATTCAACAATTTTAATTTTCCATTGTTTTAAATAAACAACTATAACTTTAAAATTAGGTATAATAAGTTGGAACTATTGAAAGTGATGAAATCTTTTTATTTGAATCACTTTTTAGATGAAAATACCTGAATTATCTATATTCTGACTTGAATATATTCCATTAAAAGGGATTTATAATTTAACTAAATCGAAGTTTGAAGCAGTTATAAATTGAACAATTTCAAATGTCTTAAATTTGAAGTCTTTGGAATTATTCAATATGATTTTGAAGCTTTTTAAGTTTGAAGGATTTCAAGTGTAAATATTCAGTATTCGATCATTTTTATTAGAAGCCTGAATATTTACATAATTTCTATTATCAATTTAAGCGTTCAAACGTTCCAATTGGAACAATTTAATACCTCAAACTGATGAAAGTTATACAATTAAAAAATGTTTAGGATTTTAAAATACTAGAATAATTTTCAATTTGAAACATTAAACATTTCTAACATTGGTTTAAAGCCATTCAGAGATGAAATAGAAGTTGGTTGTAAGGTCATTTAATAACACCGGCATCGATGTTCAAAATCATATATGATACATAAAATAAAACGTATTTTTCACTCATCAGCGTTGTTAGAAATACTTCACATTTCGCTTAAAGAAAAGAAAATGATGAGAAATATAAACTATAGAAATTACCCAGAAATTAGATGTACCAACGGCAGTAGCTGCGTGGTGATTCGCGACTGGTCGAGATCTCGAACGTTAAGCACGGACGAACGCGGTTAGCGGTCAGAAGGACGGCCGTTCGGGATTCTTGCTTAGTCGTGTTTTCACAATGTTTAACTACTGTCGAGCGGGAGGTTTGACGCCGAGGATGGATGTTGGGCGAATGCGAGTGCTTCTAATAAAAATCCGGCTGCGGACGGTAGGAAAAGTAAGAAATTCAAAAAAGCCACAGGATTGAGTACCTCAGGCATTGCTTGGAAGCCTTATTGTGAGACTTGGGGTAATTGGGGGTTTGGGGCGGGATGTGAGCTAAAGGGTTTAATGTCTTTGATCTTCTGTAGGAGGTGGAATTTAAGATAGGTGTGTAAAAACCCGGAAAGTGTATACATGGAGTGGAAAAATCTAATCTAATCTACCTAGGAATTAGATTAGTAGGTAGTAGGGTGCCCAAAAAAGTGAGTTTTTGATTTTTGCTCCCTAAATTTAAAAAATACCAATTTAGGGCTACAAAATTTTTTCACCCCTTAAAAGTATTTGTCATTTATTGAGAAATAAGTCTTAAAATTCACAAAACAAAAAAAGAGTATTTTTGAAGATATTATCGGGTTCAGAATATGAAAATTTGTAATTTTATCACAACTAATGGTCTGAAATGGCCCCTAAATTTTTTTTCGTGGAATAATATGCACAGGATTTCTTCTACAATATAGAGAGAATATTCTCTATAATGAATCAATGAAGAATATTTATACCGGGTGACAGAAAAAATCTTGAAATCTTTCGAAATACACAAAAATAAGCATTTATTATAGTTTAAAGATTCCTATGGTATTCAAAAATATATTTTTACCTATCATTTACCTCAAAAAGATGTGACCTAGTTATTTAATGACGATTTCGGTGTAATGCTTTGACAACTATTGATTTTTTAGAATTCGGGATGTCTTTAATCGTCTTTTTCACAAGTTGTAAAAGGAACTGCTTCTGATCTTCTTGATTCGTGAGGATAGAGTTGTAATTTTGGATTAAAGCAACCCCACATTTAACAGCATCATTAACAATTTTGAACTTTACGACTTTCTCTTGAGGTTTAATGTATTCCTCATTTTCCGGTAAAAATTCCGGATCTACATTCAAAAATTCTTCCCAGATGTTCATTACCTTAAAGAAACTTTGGGTGGTATTCGTGACGAAGTCAGGTAACTGTTGACTTAAGATTCTTGTTTTTGTCTACTTGAATTTTGCGAAGTGGATTTTCAAAACCTTCATTATCTAACGCTGCTACCATCGACCTTTTTACTTCCACTGGTACAGAAGATTCAAAGGAGGCAAGGCCTACGAGTTTTTTATTAATGTACCACAAATGGCGAGACATCGTTGTGTATGTCGCTTCAGAAATTTTCGGGTTGATGGTTTTGTATAGTAACAAGTCTTTCATGAATAGCAGGTCATTCGATGGTGCTAATGTCGATCTGTGACACGTAAACCAGTTCTTTATATACACGCGAATCATGAAGACGTTGAATTTCTGCAAAGCTGCGAGTTTAGTAGAACTCACTTTGAATTCACCTCGAAAAAATAAATCTTATGACCATAAATTGAGGCTCCGAATTCAATAACCCCGCAAAAAATTTGCTGGGCCGCTCCAGACCGTTCGAGCTGGTACTTGATGGCTTCAAAATAATTTTTCAAAAATTAAACTATTCAATATATCACTTTGTAGGAAATGTCATGGCGTATCTTTTTTCATCTTGCAAAAAAGTTATTACTTTCACCACTTCTGAAAAAAATCCAAAACACTGGATTTTTCAGAAAACAAAATTTACTAAATATTTTCACTTCAACTCACTCCGAAAGACAAAGTTCTTAAGACTTTTAGATGAAAATTTAAGCACATATCCTTAGAAATTTTCTGAAGATGATGAACTATTTAAAAATTTATTGGTTTTGTCAAAGGAAAAAGTAATTCATTTTTTTGTCAAGCAGTATCAAAATAATGTTAGACAATTTTTAACCGCTTCGTTTATCGAGGGAATTTTGAGTAAGCCCAAACTTCCAGCGGAAGAAATGTTTATTACGATATAATGAAGTTTCCTAAAAAGTATTACTACAATTGAATTAAACGTTAACAAAATAGGAGCGTTCAAATAGCATTGATCGAGCGCGTGAAAGGTGATAATTTGAGTACCATAACCTGCTCGATCACAGCTGTTGCGTCGCGTCGTCGGGCCCCTGGACTGGCATCATTTTAGCCAATTAACTTATAGTTTTAGTTTCTTAAATAAAAATTGCAATTTCAAACTAAATTAATAATTTTTTTCTTAAGGAAAAAGTGTTAAGTATTTACATCTTACAGTACATATGTGTTATAACATCGTGTTTACAAACATTTAGAAAAATGTATTTCACAACAGATACGACATAGATCTAAGAATTTAAGCTATTTTGCAGATTTATCGCTTTAATGATATTAAAATGCATTGTACATAATTATAATGGAGTGAAGAATCCATGTTTTACCCCTAATAATCTAATCGTCGTTAGATTCGTACAGCTTATTTTTTTTCCTCAGAAGATTCTTTACAACTCTATTTGTCAGGTTTTTATTGAAACTAAACTTGCAAGTCATGATGCCACTAGTTAGTTAAAAATTGTCTAGCACGTATTTAATATTTTTTTATGAACATAATACGAATAGTGTTGTAAAAAATCTTATAAAAAAGTATTGAAATTTTTATCTTTTTAAATAAGGTATGTATGAATACCTTGTTTTTTTTTTCGTTGCTAATATTCCTGGCCCAATTCTCTTCATTTTCGGTTCTCTTTCTTCGTCCAGTTGGAGTTTCTGGCAAACTCGATGACATTTACTTATTTAATTAATCACTTTTAATATTTATAGATATATTAACTTAGGAATAAAATTCAATGTTCTCTACATTTGAGAGACACACATCTCTCGCGCTCGATCAATGCTATTTTAATGCTCCTATTTTGTTAGCGAATAATTCAATTAAAGTAATACTTTTCAGAAAATTTCATTATATCCTAATCAACATTTCTTCAGCTAGAAGTTTGAGGTTACTCAAAATTCCCACGATAAACGAAGCGATTGAAAATTGTCTAACATTATTTTGATACTGCTTGAAAAAAAAAGAATTACTTTTTACTTTAACAAAACCAATGAATTTTATATAGCACATCACCTTCAGAATAGTTTGAAGGATATATCTTTAAATATTCATCTGAAAATATTAAGAAATTTATCTTTCGGGACAAGTTGAAGTGAAAATATTGAGTAAATTTTGTTTTATGAAAAACCCAGTTTCTTGGATTTTTTTCAGAAACAGTAAGAGTTGCAATTTTTGTGCAAGACGAAAGAAGATGCGACATGAAATTTCCTACAAAGTGATAAGTTAAAAAGTTTAATTTACGAAAAAATGATTTTCAAGTCATCAGGGGTTAACTCGAACAAAGCAAATTTTATGCGGGGTTATTGAATCCGGAGCCTCAATTGTTCTCGCCATCTACCTAGCTCGATGAACCGCTCCAGGAGCAATATTCTTGATTTTTTTGTCGGATCCCTCACTCAAAAATATTAATGTAAGTTATAGTTATTCTTTATAATCGTCTCGTGGATGAAAATTTTGCATCTGATGTTGAACGAAGCTGACTCTTCCTTCACCGGTGTAATGAGGTGAACTACGCTCTGATCTTCTAACGCAGATTTGTAACGAGACTTATTAATAATTTTCCACTCACTTTGGAATCTTTCAAAGATTTTAATGATTGATCCGCTTAATGCTCCAAAAAGAGCCCTGAAGACTGAACTAACAGGTAATTCCATTATGTAGTGCCTGCAAGCTAAAGAAAGAAGAGTTTTACCTGAATTTCCTTCCAGAAGTGTACACGCCCCTAGATTTTCACCAGAATTGCTAGCAGTTGTGTCGAAACACATAGAAATTATGCGATCCACTACATTCCAGTCTTGAAGTAACTCATAGACTGCTTGAGCTTGAGCTTCACCCGTTCCATTATTAATTGCCGGAACACCTAAGAGTTTCATTGTATCTCCTTCTAAGATAATATTGCTAAACGGTCAACCTTTTCCTCTAATGTTAAGGCTGGCAGCAACTTTCTATCCCAATGAACTGTCAATAACACATCAGGATTAAAAGATTTTTTTATTTTCTTAGCTACTTTTTCACGATGCTATTGGCGTTTTGATCTGATGGTTTCAGCAGAACAACTATCATCTTCAGCATTCATACGCAGCGCTTCGTAAATCGCACTAACAATATATACAGCTTTCCTATTTGTAACTTTTGTTCGATCAGGCAGCACAAACATCATCTGTCATAACGTTTATTCTTCGCCTTTTTTGTTCGACATGAGATGGACGAGGATCAAAATTATCAAAAAGTTGACCTTCGATTTCCGAATCACTACTTTGATCATAGCTTTCCAATAAAAAATTATTTCCTTTTCTTTTACACAGAGTATTTGCTTTCTTCAAATTTTCAAGTCTGTAGTTATCTTTCTATTCTGTTGCTACTGATTCTGGCTCTTCAATTATTATTCCCATTTTTGGCTCGTAACTCTTCTATTTTCTTTCAAGTTACTTAAATATTGTTCTTGAGAAACACTAATGTGTATGCTGTCTGTAACAACTGTATTAAAAAAATTAGCACGTTTATTAATAAAATCATTTCACTTTCCGAGGACACTTTCTGATTTTTCATTTTTATCTCTTTGCAAATTTTGATATTCGCTATACAGCTCCTTTATTTTAGTGATTACGTTTTGCTCTAGTCTGGGTGGAATCCCTAACTTAACCCAATAATTACTTACTTCCCAGCTTGTTTTCCGTGCACTTGCTTGCAAATATTCATTCTCTTGATTGTGAAAACGTAAAAACCGACGTAAGACTTCACATCTTGTAGGCAAAATACTAGCTTTTCTAGTCGAGTATCCTAAGAGCCAAAATTCTCCATCTTTTCCCAAAGTTTCAGTCATTTTATGTATTTACCGATGGCACTATGCCGGATATTGGCGCCTTTGTCCAATTTTTTAGAGAGCCCAATTCTTGAGCTTCTTTCGCTTGCATTATTTTAATTTTATTATCATTTTTACGTGTAATACATATCAGTTTACCATATTGCCCAACGCACATCTCCTATTCTTATTTATATCAAGTCTTATTTTCAGCAATCAAAAATTCAAGGAAATCGATAAGCAAAACTTGTCAAAACTTATAAAAACGCAGAATTGCACCAAAATCGACATTAAATAACTAGCTCGCATTTTTTTTAGGTAAATATTGGTTAAAAATACATTCCAAAATACTATAGGAATCTCTAAACCATAAGAAATGTGTATTTTTGGTGTCTTTCGAAATTCAAGATTTTTTTCTGTCACCCGGTATAAATATTTTTCATTAATTCATTATGGAGAATATCCCCTTTGTATTGTGGAGGAAGTCCTGCGTATATTATTCCAAGAAAAAAATGTTTAGGGGCCATTTCAGACCATTGATTGTAATGAAATTACAAATTTTCGTATTCGAAGACCGACAATATCTTCCAAAATTGTTTTTTTTTCGTTTTGTAAATTTTAGGTCTTATTCCTCAATCAATAGCAAATACTTTACAGGGGAGAAAGATTTTTTTAGCCTTAAATTTGTATTCTTTAAAAATTGAAAACTGAGAAAGTTCATTTTCAGACCTAAAATGGCCTAGCGGAACCTCTAAACAATTTTTGAAAAATTAAAGAAAATTTATGGCAATATTTCTTCACCAAAGCGAAGAAATTTAGGGGGTAGCGTTTGTAAAATTCAAAAACTCTAGTACCCTAGCAGCTAGTTATCAAATTATAAAACTATGTTATCTAGTTATTGGTCTCCGGACTGTTGGACTTAAAAAATAAAGGAAAATGAAAAAAATTAAAATGGAAATTTCTTGACAAATGGCGCTTGGGCCCTTTTGCTATGCCACTCATCAATGATGGTAACAACTTATCGAATCACGATATTATGATAAAAAAAATTGTCTATAGGGGAATCTTTTGATACTGATGGACATATCCATTAACATTATTATACTATATCTATTATGTATTTTATCTATCAACGAAGTGAATTTCAGTTACAGATGTGGAACCATTAGCAAATAATAATCGAGAAAACTGGATATTTATTGTTCAAATATCCTTGAGTAATGCAAAAACTGGTTCTAATATGCTATAGACTGCATCAATCAATGAGAAGAAAGAGAAAAACTAAGCATGGCTATAACTGTACGCATATCCACAGCCAACCACGTCGAACTCAAGCAAGCAGCTCCCAGGCACCGATCCCGGGCATCCGGGGTCACCATGGTAACCAGAGACCTCCTTACCAGTGGTATACTACCCCACTTTATGCAATCTAGCGACAAACCTAAAAATCAACCCTAATGACTTCTAATTTGTTCACTGCGATGAAGTGTTGCTCAACGAGAGAACTTCATTTGCACTTTGGCTTGCTCAACGTCCTTCCACTTCTGTGACCAAATACATGAGGCGTGTCATCTCTTCTTCGCTTTCCTTCCCTCAGAGGGGAAGCGTAAATATATTCCCGAACAACCAGTTTCATTAAAAATAACGCAGATAAAAATAAAATGTCCATGAGTGCATCACTTTATGAGGGGAAATATGGTTTTCATTTTGTTGCAGTTAATTTTCTCACACTGAACTTCCAGCTATAATTACATTTTTGGTTTCAGTAAACAAAGATGTCAACATGTTTTTATTTTAAATCAAATTTTTTTGTGTACTTTCATTCAATATTAATTACTTTTTTCGGTTCATGTAACTCAACAAAACACACTCAAAATGGTGCTTCACAGAATTTTGTAAAAAAGAATGGCGCACAAAATATTTTACGAAGGGGGGGGGGGACTGAACATCACTAAAGAAACTAAGCGGCTGGAGCCTTACACCGTTCTACGAACCTCTCAGAGAAATGTCCTTTATGTCAAAAGGGTGTCTCTTGACACAAATGGAATTTCCTCTTAAATTTAAGGTTGAGATGATTTTCATTTGTTTCAAAAAGAATCTTTTCGCAGCAAACATTATTCTTTTACGACAAACTTCACCTAATATTGCAGCCAAATAATTCTTATATTGCGTGAAACAACATTTTGGATTTTGGCCTGATTTAAAACGAAACAGGCAAGTGGACGATGCTTTTGTTTCAAGACAACTTTTTCTCTGAGTGTCCATCAGCGGTTCAATTTTTAATAAGGGGCAGTGCTGCAGGTTTGCGGATTTTTCTTGAGATCTGAGAAATTTTGACACGTCTGTGATTTCTGAAGAATTTGAAGAAATTTATTTAAATTCTGAAGATTTTTTTAAATTTATAATTTTGTTTTAATTTGTATCTATAAAAATTAATTTGCCAAGGAACAAATCGCAACAAACCGCGTTATACGAAATTTGAAGTTGTTATTGGTGAATTATCGCTTTCATTACATAAGTGGTGAAAAAATGGTGCTATGTTTTTGCTTTTCAATTTCATATGATATTTTTTCAACTATAGATTAGTATTTTCTCTATTTGCGCTTCCGCAATCCGTCAGAGCAAAATATAATGTCCAAAATTTGAGGTTGAGGTGACGTAAGAACCATGGCTACCATGATCTGCTCGTATGAAACTCCGTGCACTTCAACCTCAAATTTTGGACATTATATTGTTTTCAGAGAAACTTCAAAATTATAAATATAGACCAAATATCAATTCACACTTGCACATAACATAATTTTTGTACATGAAAAGCAGAAGGTTAGCATAATTGTCTCACTACTTATGCACTGCAAACAATATTTCACCGAAACTCCATGTAAACAATGCTCATTCAGATGCGTGATTGTTGACAATTTGATATGCAAAGTGCGAAACTCGATATCCAGTTGAAATTTTGTGAAACTAAATAAAAATCACTAAAGTACATTTGTCTGATCCTAAATTTTTATGATTATAAATAAAGTTTTTTTCTCAATTTTTTTTATAATTATACAAATTTAGGACCAGAAAACGTTCCTTAGTGCTTTTTACTTAGTTTTCAAAATTATTAACTGGATATGCGATATCCAGTTGAAAATTTGGGAAACTAATGGAAAACTGAGGAGCGTTTATCTAATCTTAAAATTGTATAATTAAAAAAAAAAATTTTGTATCTTTTCTGATTATGAAAATTAAGGACCAGACAAACGTTTTTTAGTGCTTTTCATTTAGTTTCCCCGATTTCCGAATATATATCGCTTTTTTTGTGAGGGTAAGTTGGTTGATATTTTTTTTGAGATTATCTTCACATGAGGTGAGAATGTAAAAATTAATAATTGTATTTTAGTACTTCATTAATTTGTTACTTTTCATGAAAAACATAGTTTTAAAAATGATTCTAATGGTGAAATATCTTTTACTGCACAAGTAAAAAAATAAAATTGGTATATGTTGCAAATAGTCTTGTGCATTTGACCTTTCTAGGTATTTTGACCAATCGTGGGTTTGCAACGCGAAGTTCATGTTTTGAGAGCTTTGTGCATTGTGCGCATGTCTCTTGGTTACACTCATGAAAATTTCTATGAATAATGTATTTTTTAAACTTAAACAGCTATTACAACTTGAACAAACTCGAATAGTAAATAATAGTATTATTAATTATTTTAAAAATTGCCAAATGTCTGGCTATATGTTCATACCTGCTATTGAAAGACCCCCTCCCCCAAGCAACCGCCTTCACCATATTAAACCACCTTATGTCCCGTATATGTAATAGTCGAGACGCTTTATTTCAATAGACTCATAGTCATCATGGACCCCTCAGACCTCACTGCTCGACCCCCTCCCCCAACCCCAGGACCTCTCCTGGACCCGCAAAGGACTAGTTATACGTAACATATACTACTGCCTTCCCCCCTCCACCTACAATTGGCTACACGTTGGTATATACACTGGACACTCCCCCTGTTTTCATATTTTTCAGTACCCATTTATCCTCAAAAATAAGTATCAGAATCTGGCCCGAAGAGAGGGGGTGCCCCCCCCCCGGGCCCGGAGTTCTCAAGGGGGCCTGGATTTTCCCCGAAATCTCTAAATCCGGTAAAACTTGAGAATGCATCTAAAAAATTTAGTTAAAAATTCATTGTAAATAGTTTAATTTTAAAAATTTTGTTATAATCCGTACTATAATTCTGAGAAAAATGAATTTTTTTAAATTTAGCTCATATTAGGCCATGTCCAAAACCAATTTTCCAGATCTGCTAAAATACACTCATAATTATATCGAAATTTGTGTTAATATTTTCTTAATCACTTACTATTTTTTACTGAAAAACGTATTTTGACATTTAAAAACATGTTGAAAGAGTATAATGCGGTTAATTTTTGAACTTCATTTTCTTATTTTCTCACTTTGACAGCTATTAAGGGACATATTATGGCGTAGTGTGGGTACAATTCTGGGGCGAAGATGCATATTGTAAATATTGTAAAAGTCGAAAGTCTAGCAGATCAGTAAACCTTTATTTTAGTAAAATAAGAATTGTATGGGGGCTTCCATAAGCCATGCGGCCAATTTTAAAGATCTTTCAACTCAAAAACAAAAGATAAAATTTGACAAATTACTCGTACTTCCAGTAAAGCGCGCACTACTAACCAACACAGTGAAAAACATCTCTAGCCATCCTCTCAGCAATGAGAGAAAAATGCAATTATAGAACTCAGTCAGAATAAGGACATTATAATATTACCCGCAGACAAAGGCAACACAACAGTAATAATGAATATAGAAGATTATAACAAAAAAAAATCATGGACCTTCTAACTGATGATACGTATAAAAAACTCAAAAAAGATCCCACAAAATCTTTTTTGGATATCAACTTGTACAAAATAATGACACGTTACTTGTTTCTCCTTGCCATTTTTTTGTCCGATGATTATTTTTAATAATGAAAATTAAAAACTGAAAAAATTTTATCCCCAAATTCAATAAGTTTTTAATATAGAACTCGTAAGCAAGACAATTGTTGTTGAAATTGTTCGAAACTTGTTGTACACGTGTAGTATAGTCCAGTGATGCCTGCAAACAATAAAAATGCAAAAAAATCACCTATTATTTAATAATATTTTATTACAAATTGAGGCCGGCCGGTATCTGTTTTTTTTTAGTTTCGCCAGTAGAAAGTATCGAGGGAAGTTCAAAGTTGAAAAAAATGTCTGAAAGGCACTATATAATATTCTCACTATATAATAAAGATTTCTGGAAATTTCCAGATGGATTCATTGAAAATTGACAGAATTAGGTATTTTATGAGAAATCCGAACGACGATTACACTGCCTGATAGTGCTCATTGCTCACAAAGTAATCTTCGGGGGAATCGTATGCTTTCTCACAAAATACCTAATTCCGTCTATTTTCAATGAAATCAGTGTAAAAATTTCTAGAAATCTTCCTTGAATAGTGAGGCACAAATGCCTTTCTGAAACATTTTCCAACTTTGAAATTCTGTCGATACTTTTCGTCGGCAAAACTAAAAAAAAATGTTTACCGGCCGGCCTCAATTTGAAATTAAATATTATTAAACGGTAGGCGATTTTCATCTTTTTTATTATTTTTCAGCTATCACTGGACTATACTCTATGTCTGTACCAAGTTTTAAACAATTTTAACAACAATTGGGCAACTTATGACGAGTTATATTTTAAAAACTTATTGAATTTACGGATAAAATTTTTTGATTTTTAAATTGTTATTATTAAAAGTAGTCATCTGACAAAAAATAGCAAATAGAAAGAAATTCCGTTTTATTATTCTCAATAAGTTCATATGATAAAATCTGCCCGCCCCGCGGGCACATTTTCATCGCGCGCTTCGCGCGCAGCTCGCAAGTTTGAGCGCGCCTAGGGGGCGCGATTCGGTCGTCGCGCTTCGCGCTCGGTGTTATATGTTCTTCAGGTACAAATTACTAAATTTGTTTTTGATTTTAAATGACAAAGGAAATTTATTTACTTAAGGCTCTATCGGCCTTAAGGAATATATTCCCATTATAATATTCGAGCTTTGCGCTTGATTTTCTGCGCTCACCGTATAATATAAATAAATGAATAGTCAAAGAGAGGATTAAAACAATTATCTTGATTTACGATTGGTCCTATAAAGAAATTTTAACAGAAATTTTATTTGACCTTTTAAAAACACAAATTCGCAAAATTTTTTTCTTATCTCGCGCCGTTTGGCTCAAAAATTAAAATTAAATTATTCCAATACTATTTTCTATGCTTAAAAAACAAACTATGCCGCCTACCAAAAAATCTTTAGTGGCAAGTTTACAGGTCTCCGTAAAAGCAACATTTTTGATATCTTAAGTCTCTTTCGTATTCCGCGTTATTTGGCTCAAAATTTGAATTTTTTGTTTTTCAAGAAAATTCAAAAAGTTGTTATGACAATCTTGTACGGCTTTCAAAAAGAAACGTTTTTCTTTTCTTGACTTTTTTTCATGTCGTACATTATTTGGCTTAAAATTTTCATTTTAGTTTCTTTTTTTGAATTTTGTAAATGCTATAAATTTCACAATTTTCTCTTTATCGAAAAAAGCCATGAAGGATAAATTGTTCGTCTTTCTGAGTGGTACGAATATCCGTACATAGAATTTGTAAATTTAAAAAAAAGTGGTCTAAAAAATTTTAAAAATGCTCTAACTTTTTGAATTTTTGTCCAAAATGGCTGGCTAACGAACTTGACATTCATTTTGGAACACTCAAAGAGTATACCAAAGGTCAATCCGATCGGTTAATTCTTTGAAAAGTTATCGTGCTCACAAACTAAAAATCTACAGACACACAGACAGGCAGACAGACTGACAGACACATTCGTGAAAGCATGTTTTTCGGGTTTAGGGAGTCTCAAAACGTGGATATTTGACAAAAACGGGGGGAAGGGGGTCAAATTGTACACAATTCTAATACATCCTCTGACGAGAATGTAGAAAAAATTAATTTCGCGGCTTTTGAAATTTTCATAAACTCGGATGTTTGGACAATACTTTTACGCATTTTTGAGCGCTGGGAGAGTTATTTGAATTTGGGCCTGAATTTCGACCTAATAGTTTAGATATTTATGTTTTTTTTATGATTTTAGTGATGTTAACTGTCGCCTTTATAAATCCCTCAGAAAACTAAGAATGTTTTGGAAATTAAATTTTTTTTTCATTTGAATAGTAAAATTATATTTCATCAAAAACAACACCCTTTTTTCCATACTTAAAAAAAATTGTGCTTCTATGAGAAAAACATTCTGTGAGTTTTATATGGGCCAAACCATTTTTGTGGCTACGAGAATTTTGTTTTCAAAAAATTAAATGTTCCCAATTTTTTACAAACCTCGATTGATTGAACGAAATGTTAATGAAAAAGTTTTCTCATTTTCAAAAATTCTACAAAAAATACCTGTTATTCTTTCATGACACCTTGCATCGTCTGCGAGAAAAATTGAAAAACGCAATTTTTGTAAAAACGTATTCTCGTGGTCATAAAAGTAATTTGGCCTGCATAAAATTTAAAGAATGTCTTCTTTATATAAACAGGAATTTTAAAAAAGTATTGTATAAAATGAAGAAAGTGTTGTTTTCTAGTAAATTCTACTTCATCCTCCTCACTGAAATTTGATTAAATATATATTTCATTAGAAATTATAAATTCTTGTTTATATAGAGAAGACATTCTTTGATTTTTATGCAAGCCAAATAATTTTTGTGGCCGCTAGATATTTTTTTCGAAAAATTAAATTTCATAATTTGTCTCACGAAAGATACAAGATATCACGAAATAATTAGATGTATTTCTTGTTTAACATTTTATGAGGAGCAAACTTTTCTATTAACATTTTCACCAATTTATCGCTGTTCATATTAAAAATGCTAAAATTAAATTTTTCGTAAGATAATTCTCTTGATAATAAAAATATTTGGTCTACATAAAACTTACACGATTTCTTCGTCATTCGAGTATTGATCTATCAAGAAATGTCATGTAAAAAGTTGATATTTTTTTAGAAAATCTACTTTTAATATTTTTGGAAAAATTCACACCACTTTTGTTAATTTTCAACATTTTGTTACTTTTCCGGCGGGCTTCGAAATGCAATAAGTAGATTCACAAATATGAGGAAATAAAACTCAAATATCTCAGTTAGATTAACTCCTTATTTCTTTTAAAAACAATACATTTAAGAGACGAATGATTCTGTAAGAAATTCTGTAATTTGAAGTTGCACGGTCTGTCTGAATTAAAATGGATTTGGTTTGAAAAAATGATGTTATTTATATTCCTATTAACAGATATTTTATTTTACATCTACGTTTAATCAAGTTATGACAAATAATTAATAATAAAAATATATATTGATGGTTTTTGTTGTAACTCTTCGGAACTGTGACCGACTGGAACCGACTTTTCAGCGATAGATTACAAAATATACGCAATTAATTAATATTTATATTGTGAATAAATTTGTTCATATTGTCAGAGTGTAGAAATATTTTGTGTCAAAATTAATTATAAAGCTTGATTGGAATTCACACTTGTAAAAATATTAATAATATGATAATAATATGAAAATTCTGAATAAAAATAACGATAGGGGAAATAAACTTTCAAAATGATACTCAAAAATTTATATAATCTACTATATATGAAGATTATCCTTCAGCACTTATAAATATTTTCATAATTATTCAAATTTGATGTTAAAATTAAACGTTTTACAGTATTACATTTGAAGAATAAAAATTTAAAAATTTACATTCATAAAATTTCAATAAAGAATTAAAATGTAATAATATATTAATAATCATTCTAAAATTTCATTGCGAACAAAATTTTTAATACTGTTGCAATCTTTTTGATTTCCTAAAGAAACTTCAATTGAATCAAATGAACGAACTCTTGATAAAGCAATATAAAACTCTCCGTGATCAAAAACATCTTTCCTCAAGTCTATTGCAATCTTATTAAGCGTCTGTCTTTGTGATTTGTTTATGGTCATTGCGAATGCTAATTTAATTGGATATCGCCCTTTTTTAAAAGTAAAAGGATTAATATTTTCACAGTAAAGAGTAACACGATTAATAACTTCTAAGGTCAACGTTTCTAGCTGCTAAAATTGCAATTTTCGACACTTCAAATTTTTTATTTCTAATAAGATTACCATACGTATTTTGAACAATATTCAGGTTGGAAGGAGCAATTATTTGTTCCGTAAGTTCAACACTGTTATATACATAATTAATTTCACCAGTACCGATTCTGAATAAAAAATCTACAAATTCAGTTTCCTCTGGCGATGCACTCATATTTTTTGTTAACTTGTACATCTTAGAGAATTTCCATATTTTACTCCTCTTAATAGATTTTACTACTTCAGATCTAGTGCCTTTTTTTTAATTGGCAAAACTTGTCTGAAGTCTCCACCTGAAATTATAGTTTTTCCTCTGAATATTATATTTGAGTTCATAATATCTTTCAAAGTTCTGTCCATTATTTCTAATACATTCTTAAGAGCCATTGGTGCTTCATCCCAAATAAATGCATCAACATGTTTATAATATAATCCTACTTTGCATTTCACTTTCATACATGATGATGAATCACTATATAATGGTGCTGGCAAGCTTAAGACCTTATGTACAGTTTTTTTATTTTGGGAGTAAAGTTGCCTCTATTCCTGTGAATTCCGTATTACATACATTTTTTCCTCTACTTTTTAATAAATGCCAAAGAATTTTATATATGAAAGTTTAACCTGAACCTCCTTGGCCATCTACATTAAAACATTTGCAGTATTCTTTGCTAGAGTCTCCAATTACTTTTAAAGCACTATTAACTACATTCTTTCATTCAACATTTTAATCATAATAATTTTTGTTCCAAAATCTAATTCCTCTTCAATATTAACCGCTTTGACAGTTGATAGTTTATCATTATCGTCTTTGATATCAATTAAACCAGAGAAATCAGATAAATTAAAAACCTAATTCAATAACATTTTCAAAATGTTTTTATAAGCTTTTTTTTGAGCTTCCTTATGTTTGAATTTTCTACTATAATCTTCCGACATTTATTCCTTGAATTCTTCCCAAAGTTTACTAGGATGTATTGGTCGACATAGTATTAATATTCTAACAAATAATCTACGGAGACTCTGTGGCATCATCCACAAAATAGCTTGATCTATTGCTCTTTTCCACTCATCATCATCTGCAATTAGCCCTAATGCCAAACAAGTTGACGTGAATGTGTCATGATTTGCTTCATTAATGCACTTCGAATCTTCAAATGATGTTTTGCCCTTTACTGCTAATAATAGTGATCGTAAATGTAATAATTCAACGTAACATGTATTCACGAAATACATTCTTCCTATACACGGTTTTTTTATACGGAAAAAAAGTTTGCCTGATATGTAGCTAAAAAAAACTGCGGGAATCTCTTCGTAATGACTCTAGAAGCTAGAAAATCACCCTCCCAAAATCTGATCTGATCCTTTTTTTTAAGATATCCGTAAAAGAATATTGATATTTCAAAAAACGAAAAAGTATTTAATAATCCCAGGCGTAATAAT
>JAUMHM010020360.1:0-16848 GCA_032362435.1 Melikaiella ostensackeni
CTCCGGATGACGAAGAATAAATCAAGCGCCGAGAAATCGAGGTAGGTCGGATACTTTTGGGACAGACCTCGTATATCACAAATCATAGAGTTGCGAGATTATTTTAACAGCAAGCGAGATGTTGCGTTTTACAACATCATCTGTGCAGCAGATCTCGATTACACGCCCTTGAACTTATTCTCAGAGGAAGCCTTGTATATTCGGGCAGAAACCATAGAGGTGGACAGGTGCCGCTTGTGTAGAGATACCAACGAATCCATCCAGCACATTATTAATGGTTGGCGCGTCCATGGCTCAGGGAGAGAGTAAACGCACAGCCATAATGATGTAGCGGGCATTATACATGAACAACATGCCCTAAACCTAGGACTCTTAACAGAATGGATGCCATTCTATAGATACATTCCAGTGTCCGTCATGGAAAACGAAGACTATATCTTGTACTGGGTTGTTACTATCCAGACGAATCATTATATCTGAGCCAATCGACCTAACATTGTCAAGCGTAAGAAAAAAGTTGGAAAAGTCTATATCATCGACATTGCTTGTTCACTTAACCGGAACTGGCAGGCAACCTATACAACTAAGATCCATAAGTATAGCGAGCTAGTGCATGAAGTAAAGACAATATGGAGGAATGTGAAGCATGCATCTACTCATCCTTATGTGATTTCGTCGACAGGCAATGTGCAAGCAAGATGCACTGAACATCTCAAAAATCTAGGATTCAGTAGGGTACTGTCCATTACTGGAGGCCAAGTTTAGGCATTGGCGTTATCATCCAAAGCTTCGGTCAATGATGTGCCAAGACTGACAGTCAATCTTGCGCCACCATTGGTATCATTGATTTGCAAGCATGGGCCAATGGCAAAATTTCCCACCGGGAATTGTAGGAGCTAGGAGTGGTAAACGACGGACATACAGACATCCGATCGTCAGGATAAGGGTATCCAGCGTACCCTACGAAACCCTGAAAATGATTCAATATTAATTTATTAAATTTTATTGTCACGGGGTGGCTAAAAGAATGGAATAATGATAAAATAGCAGTTTTTATAACTTTTATTCTACGAAGAATATGTATATCGTACTCAATCAATTTTTTAGCAATAAAATAGGGTTTGAAAATGTTGGAGTTGAGAGTCTTGAATGACGCACTCTTCATCCGACTTATGTGAGAAAATATATAAAAAATGATAAATGATGAGTTTTTAAGGAAAACAACACTTTGTAATACGTATTATTACAAGGTTATGTGGTGATTTTTATACGTCAATATCATAAAATCAATTCGCCGCGGCACGCACGTCAAATATAATTGATAACGTCCCAAAATTTGAACATTTACTAATCCTGCCACTGCATAATAAAAGTAATTTCAGACCCACTCATTTGTGCATAATACCATAAATCTACAGTATAATTACATCTAAAAAGGTGGAAAACAGATTTATCAAGTACAAATAAGTCAGAATAATATGTTTGAAAATCTCATCCTTTTTACAGACATCTGAAATAAGTTAGAATGATGAATTAGGTAGTGACTAAAGTACATGTTTTTGAATCACTTTGAGCAGAATATTCATTTATCACGCTACTCACGAAGAAGCAGGATTTAGAAAAATGAAGAACCTTATTGGAACTCTGTTCATCGCATTGACGGTTTTCATTCAATTTGTTGGTAAATATATAATAAAGCAATATAATATCCATAATTTCAAGTATGATTTCACGTCTTTCTTGTATGTGAAAAAAGCTTCAAAAATTACGACCTCAAAGTTTGCTACAGAGGAAAGTTGGGTAACCCCAACCGCTCATGATTTTGAATAAACTGTACTTTCTGCGATAATAAATCAACATTTTATCTTTTAATATTGTCCCAAAGCGTAATTTCGAAAATATATACTCATATCCCTCATGAGCTTGAAAGAAAATCTGATTTTAATATTTTTCGTGTCTAGAAAACAAGTGCATTTTGTGAAATATGGACCAACCTTATTACCAAATATTTGAAAAACTACAAAAAACGTTCGATTGGTATATTCTTATTCATTGCAGTTTCTTGTAAAATATAACAGTAAGGTAGCCCTGGCCATTTCGTGTCGGATACCCCCAGACAGATTTTTTCATGCTAGATCTCATTTTTTTGTCAAGAACTAATAAATAACTTTTTTTGAAAACACAGTAACCTCTAATGGTCTTTGAGCTTTGGTAAGTATTTTTGCTCTGGAAAGTAAATTGCTTTTTGTTCTATCTAATATGATTGTTTTTTGAATATCTGCTTTGGAGTTGTTAGTAAAAGCACTTACATTATAATTAAAATTTTATATTTCTATTTCCAACGACACCGTCTAGATTATTAATAAAAAGGCTTGAGTGGCCGGTACTATTCGACTCTCTCCTATCCATATGGATATCAAATTCTGGGTAATTTATTTATTTTTCTGGAAAATCTTATTGTTGAGAATAGTTAAATTCTTGACGCATCGTTACAGCGAAGGACATTTTTGAAAAATTCTCTCAAAATCTTGTTATTTAATACACAAAATAAAAATTTCTTTTTTGACTTTTCAAGACTGCCACATAGAAAAAAGTTTTTTATTTTACTGAAATTGTCTACGTCGAGGCAAAAACTCATTAAAAATTATGTCCAGCAGTATTAATTTAATAAAGCAAAAATTTGAATTGCTATAAACAAATTGGTGAACAAGAGTTATATCTTCTTTATTTGCCACATTTAAATGCACTGAACCAATATTTTCAGGAGAAAATAGAAATAAAATGATTTCAACTTAAAACTAGAAAACGTTAAACATCAATTCCTGATGGTTTATAACAATTTAATAAACAAATACGAATTCAAGGCATTTTCAATCAGATAGATTCAGCTTTTTTAGCAGAATTAGTTATACATATTTCGCCAATGACCTTCTGCTGTGATAGTTTGCACTGCGACAACAATCGTGTATTATTTAAACAAATTTGATGAACAGATGCATTATTTGGCCATTTTTGAGTAGATACGTTTTGTTTTTTCAGCAGAATCAATTACTAGTAGATTGCCAATGTGTCTTGCTGTTATTCTTCATACTGAGACAACAATTGTTTATTGCTTGAACAAATTCAGTCAACAAATAAATTATTTGAGCATTTTTCAGTAAAGGATTTTCGCCTTTTTAACAGAATCATCTACAAACATCTTAGAAATTGTCCTTTGCTTTGAGAATTTGCAGTTAGATGATAATTATATATTGCTCAAACAAAAATAGACAAATACATTGCTTGGGTGTTTTTTAATAAATTAGCTTCGTTTTTTTTTTAGCAGAATCAAATGTGAATATTTCACCAACAGCCTTTTGCTATGATAATTTGCAGTTGGGCAATACTGTATATTGTTCAGACCATTTTAATAAACAAATGTATTGTTTGACATTTTTTCCATAGATAAACTTCGTTTTTTTCAGCAGAGCCAACTGCTAGTATGTTGAAATGACTTCTGGAGTTATATATTCTCAGCAATTTCTGTATATCTGTGTATTTTTAAAATAAATTCAATGAATAAATGTATTATTTGTACATTTTTTTCTATATAACTGCTATAATACCTGGCTTACTGATACTGGTTAGTTACTAGCAGTATTTTGTCATTCTTTCGCTTCCGAAACTTTGTTTGTTTTTTTCGGTCTAACGATTAGAAGATTTGCTTTACCGACAGATAACAATAGAAGTTAATTCAAAACTTCAGACACAAATATTGTAAAACTGCAAAGTATAACTGCAAAAGACATCATCAACATACTGGTAGTTGACTCTGCTGAAAAAACGAAGCTTTTCAACTGAAAAAACCAAAAAATACATTTGTTTATTAAATTTGTTTAAATATTGTACAACTATTGTTTAGCTGCGAATCATCATAACAATAGACCATCTCAGAAATTTTTGTAGTTGATTCTGATAAAAAAACTAAATTTCTATATTAGAAAATGCTCAAATAATTAATTTGTTGACTAAATTTGTTTGAACAATAGACAATTTTTGCCAAAGTGTAAAGTATATCAGCAAGACCCACTGACAATCTACTAGTTTTTGATTCTGCTCAAAAAAGGAAACGTTTCTACTGAAAAATGGCCAATTAATGCATTTGTTTATCAAATTGGTTTGAATCATATACGATTGTTGACGCAGTACAAACTCGCACTCGATTACCCCACAGGCACACTTGTCTACAGGCGAGAACCGAACCACACTCCAAGTTAAACAATCATAGTTTTTGTTAATTTGTTAATTAACGTTGTGCGTTCTTCAGTAAGCCGAAGCGATGATAAATTTTCATTGTTGCAAAACAATCGCGTTCGGATTTTTGGTATTGGAGCCTCAAATTGAACCTCTCGCCTGAGAATTATTGTCCTAAAAGTCAATTTTGAAAATTGTTCGAATTTTAATTCGAAGAACCGATACTTGTGAAGAATTCGAAAGTACATCTTTTTCCTCATTTGGAAAAATCTGTAGGTTTTGTGGTTTTTGAAGTAATTGGTAAAAAGTGGATTTTTCGAACACAACAAATTTTATCTTTTTTTCACTTCAACTTGTGCTAACTCAGCCAATTGTAAGAATTTTTTGATTCTATTAACACTAATTACGTGTTTAAGTTTTCTGAAATTATTCAAGAAAGAAAAACATTAATATTCTAATGAGCAAAAAATTACAAAGATCTGTGTTGACTCAAGAAAAGAAGGGGGTAAACTCTCGCCATCTTTGTAGACGTTCTAGTCATTGTAATGTTTCGAAATTGTGAACAATTTTCTTAATTATGCGTGAGTGGAACATTTCCGAATTTAATTACAAACTTCTCATCAGAAATGCAGTATTCGCCTGAAAGTAATATTGTGAAGTAAAACATCAGTGGTAAGACGATTGATAGATATTGTTTTGAACAAAATCACGTACAACTGTACATAGAGTACAGTCTAATTAACTGAAAGAAAGCCATTTCGTAGACAAAATTAGCAGCATTTCCTATTTATTTCAACAAATACACGCGCTATAAGTCTCTTCAGGAGGAAAAGAAGATGCGCAAGTAAATTTCATATTCAAATATATGTTTGAAAAATCAAAATTTGAAACATTGTTTACAAGCTCTCAGGGTCAACAAAACGGAGCGCTAGATTTCTATAATCGTTTATTGCAGCAATGCAAAGTTTGCGTATAATGCTAATAAATCTGGTATTTTTCGGAGGAAATTGGGCGATACATGTTATCGATATCTTGCATGTTTGTGTAATCTACCCGTTTATACAGAGAGCTTGTATATTGTCATAATGTACAAGGTACTACTTTCGGAGTAAGTCTGCCGAAAATTGTACAGTTACACTGATTCAGCGTGAATACCCTACTGATACAAATTCACTGGAAATTCACTAAATATCTTCAGACTTGGTGAATCCTCTAAAATTTTTCTCTAAAAGTACCCAGGTAGCACATTTTAAAGATCCAAGTAGCCCTCATAAATTTTCTGAAGGCTCATAAACTTGGTTTTGTAAATATCATCGAAAGTTTCCTAAACAGCAAGTAACTACAGAGGCTGCTTTGGAAGAGCATCCGGCTATAGTGAAGCAGGTAGCAAAAATCAGAATCCATGGATTTTTATAATCACAAATATCTAAAATTTACTTTGAAATATTCAAAATATACCATATTATATTTTGCACGTATCTCATAAACTTTATGTGATACGTGAAAACAGATAGCATTTTTAGATTTACCATCAGGGGAATGCTGTATATAGATATAAATATATAAGTTGTCACATATGAATATATGCATGTTAATAAATAAAGAATAATTTTTAAAGTCTTGAAAGGGATTAGTTTTATGAAGGTTTTATAATAGCGAGTTCCTATCTGCCTGTCGTACTTCGGTATCCTCAAGATTCGACTGCCATAAATTAAGTCGTAAAAAAAGACTCAAATCTCCGAGACTTTTTCTAGAGGAGAAATTATTCAAATAATATCTTAAATTTGATTGAAATCGACCCGAACTGGCCTGAGACTTTCGTCTGAGATATTCCTGAGATTTTGTTTCGGTGGGGTATTGCATGCATGAAATCGGCAGGCGAATTGCTTATAAGAAACCGTTTTTCTTTATATTTACTTGTGATGTTATATTGTTTACAGTTTTATTTTACTTAAAATCTGCATTTCATGATATTATCCACCCCCAGCCACCTCCACTCATCCAACCTTTTGGGAATTCACCCACTTATTTGGGTAGGGGCCCCTACTTTTTGTATACGATGTGTTCGTCCCTGAATGCATCTATCTTGGTCAAAGTGGGCGTTTAATTACCTGTAGACTTGAGTCATAACGGATGGTAGTTTTCCTTTTTCTCGCTAGGGTCGCCCCAAAGAAAGTCCGAGCTCGAAAACTACCTTGACTGCTCCCTGCTTTGCTGAATAGTAGAATACTTTACTGCAACAATCCCATCAAAGCTTATTCTTTTCTTTTAATTGTTACATAAAGAATAGAATTTTTTTTCTAAAAAGCGGCATGTACCGGGGGTCTCTATACTCTTCAGATTATTTATACAAAAAATCAGACAAAATGGCTTCACCGTTTGGCCTGAATCTATACGTCTGATTTACACTCAATTTCCAGGGCCCTTAATGTCTTGCGATCTTCTGAGTGAGAGGGGATTTTAGATATGTAAAAACTCGAAAAGAGTATACATACAGTAAAAAAAAATTCATAAAAACGAGGTTGTAGGACAAATATTTGAAAATTACAGTTTTATGCCGAAAAAATAAAAAGCAGACTTAGGCAAAGTTGTTAATAATCATTAGAGGGAGGTGAGGTGGTTTAAGAGGAGCGGTTATGATCCTGTTACGATGGAGGACGGTTCGAGAAATGTTATTTTACATTTTTAAAAATGTGATAATTTTTCAAAAAGTAGTAAAATAATGTAAGAGGATAGGAAGAAGTGAAAAAATTATTTTTTAAGTATATTTTTGAGGTATGTGCAAAGTTGAAGGATTCTATCAGGATAAATCGTGATTAAAAAAAAATTTAACATATCACTTTTGGCCACCACAAAGGGATTCAAAATTTTAGAAAAAATAATTATTGATCAAGTTTTAGAATTTTTTGAAACACCAGCATTGAAAACTGTGCACATAAAGAATTAGCAATGATTTTTGGACACGAAGAAACCGTTACGTTATATATGAATGACTCCAATTGGAAAAAATAAAAATCTGAATATCTTTCATTTTCAATTCTTATGATTAAATTGAAAATCCTTTTTTCCCAATAAATGAAATATAATTGAAATTTAAAATGACATAAGATTTCTATTATAATGTAGTGAAACCTTATATTTTCATTTAATGATTAATAATTATTTTTATTAATTATTTAAGTAATGAGGTAATTTTATTCATTCATGAGATAACTCTAAAACGTTATATTCTCAAAGTCTGATATTTTCTAGTCGTGGATTAAAAGGTAATATTAAGAGGTCCTTTACTTTATTCTTACAAAGTAGTCTTATATACGAAATCTCCTCTACGTTGAGTTGGTATATGAGAATTAGGTCTATTTTTCTCCTATGCGTCGATGCATCTACTTATATGCTTGTCGATTGATTGGAAAATTACAATATTATGAATTTAAATTTATCCGTAGATTTTACTATTCAGAAAAATGCTCTCTATTCGCAAGGATTTGGGAAGGGTGAAGAGAAAGGCTTTCGCTTTATTTCTCTCAATAAATGCCAATGGCTGAAATGCTCAGTCGCACAGGAGGTTTGGGAATCTATCTCCCACTTTGGAATAGAAGCGCACTTCTATACCGCCATTGAAGACTTTTTCTCGAAGGCTAAGAGTTCTGAATTTTAGTATAACAGAAATTGGTTTCTGCTCCTTAACCTTGAATATCTTAGTGAACTAACGGTTATATCCAGGAGTTGAAGCTGGAGCTCTTAGCTTCGTCTTACTACATGCCCGATCTGCGGGTTGTAGGGTTTCAGGCGAATTTGTGTGCCTGGCATTTCACAGTAGATATGTTTTTACTAGCTAGGATTAATTTGGAGTCACTATTTAGCCGTTATAAATCATATTTACAAGTATCAAAACTCATCAGTTTCCATTACTTCTTACAGAATTAAGTTCACCGGGAAGATTGCCTAATCAGCTTTGGAAGCCGTTAAGTCCTGCCAGTACGTCCTATTCGTCCCCGCCCAAAAAGCAATCCGGAGGATGGCAATCCGAAGGTTGGCAGCCTGGAGGAAGTCAATCCGGACAATCTCAGTCCGAAAGAAGGAAGTCCGGAGAAAAGCAGTCCGGTAAGACGCATCAAGAAGCAGCACCATCCAAAGCATCAACCGATGGAAATGAATTGAACGTTGTTATATACAACTTAGTGATAGACGATATTTTCTACAAAGACAATCGTGGCTTTCATAAGTTCCTCGTAAATGATGATGTTCCTCTATTCGCTTACGAAAACATCATTATTGGAAGAATCGACGGAGAGATAATTGCTCCAATATTTGATGATGCTCACCGAATTATTAGGATATACAGAAATCATAATGACGAGCGATTTATCATGGACGAGAATGAAGCTCGGCATTGGGGTGTGTTCGGAACTTACGAAGAGTTCTTCCGACGCGTGAAAAATAACCCACATCATGAAGTACATTACCCCCATCATAATAAAGTCAAGTGAAATTGAATGTATTATCTAAATAATACTCAAATATCGTATCTTCGTTAATAACTATTGCTGTGAAAGCATCATGATTTTAACAGATTGATAATAAAACCAATGATGAACCTAAATTTTGTTTTCTTCACTCCCAAATCGGATTGCGTTTAATTAAACGGAAAATGAAGTCGTTTCCTTTGACAGTTTTGGGAAACTTGAACCATCTTTGGAACCTTCAAGTATCTGATGTTGGCAGCATAAAGTATAATCATGAGAGATATCAAAATTTTGATACTTTCATGTGTGGCTTGGAGAGTGACGCACGGAAATATGACGGGGAAGGGGTGAAAGAAGAGATGGAGGATTTTCAATAAGCCTTGGAAAAGCGAAGGGTGGCCGAAGGAATGGGAGACAAAGCTAACAGTGCTGTCGATTAAGAAAGAAGAGAAAAAAAGGGTAGATGAATATAGAGGTATCACACTCATGTCAGTGGGTTAAAAAATTCACGCGGCAGTGCTTAAAAGGAGACTGGAATGAGAGGTCGAAAGAAAGGAAATATACCACACAACAAAACAGGTTTTAGAAAAGAGATGGAGACCACTGATAACATTTCTGTGCCTAATTTTTTAGTCAGTAGGAACTTGGGACGAAAGAACGTCCCCTAGTTGCATTGTTTGTGGATTTTACAGCAGCATTTGACATGAAAGGCCATGTAGGAAAAAGGGGGGGGGGGCAGTATTGGGAGCAGGCAAACTGTATTCACTAGCATACGCAGACCATGTAGTTCTAGCATCGAACGATGAAAGAGGGATGAGTCTGATGATGAAAGCGTTTGTAGAGTATGTGAGAAAAAAAGATTTTACGGCGAGTGTGAGTAGAACTTAGATGATGTGTTTCAGAATAAGAAAGCGTAGAGGGGAGAAGAATGAAAGATAAATAACGACGTGATGGAGTTGGTGCATGAGTTTTGCTACCTAGATTTTTGGTTAAAACCAGGAGAAGGAAATGAGCTGCAGGTGAGAAAGAGATTGAAATGTGTGAGTGAAGTAATGGGACAATAAAAGTGGAAAATCTGCATGAGAGATTTCTGAGATGGGTTATGGGGAGAGAAAGCGAGAGAGAGAGAGATTTTTGAAATTTGTATGCACTCAATTAAAATCTAAAAGTATGCATGATTTATATATGTACCGAACTTTCCAACATCAAGTCACTTAAACACAAAGCTATTAAATAAACGAGAGAGGCTAGGAATCTTATTCTTCATACGATCTATTCACCGAAATATGTAAATATTGTCAATTAGACGACGCATTAGACGACGCAATGTCGAGAAGGAGCGTTCATTTGTCGCTGTAGTGACAGGCAAAATCGCCATAACGCGAAGGATTTGATGAACATTTGGAAATGCGTCTGCACTGCAAATGTCGAGTGCTTCGAGCAAATTTTTGATGTCAATCCCGGCAATACGTCGTCTCCAAAGTTGAACTTCGCTTATCCATATGTCATAAGAATCATCGTGCGAAAATGAAGAGTATGGTCCAAATAATTACACGCAATACTCTCCATTGAAAGTATCCATTTTGTTGGGGAAAAGGCAGGTGAAATTCGATCAAATATTGCGATGCTTCAGAAACCGATCTTGTAAGTGAGCGATAAACGAATCAAGGTATGGTATGTAGATAGTTATACGATAATAATCCGCAACTGAATCAGTTTGTACGTTGAAGCGATTCGTTCGTCTCGAAACAAGCCTTGGCTTTCTCAATTCAATGTCGAACTCTTTGCTTATGATGCTCACAGTTTCGAAAATTTTCCCGGAGTTCTCCGTGGCGTTTTCTCTTCTTTCCATTAATTCCTTCTTCGTAGCATCAGTCAATTGAATAGCCTTGCCCAGGTCCTGGTTATTGGCTTGGATCGTCTTTCAGCCAGACAATTTTTAATTGCACTTATATTGCACGCAGAGCTGACCGCCAAATTGAAGCTGTGAGCAGCGCAATGCGAGTGGAGCGCCAGTGGATAAATTTCTCTGATAATAGCTTGGGCTCCATGAAACTCTCCACTGACCGATTTCGCGCCATCATATCCTTGTTCAAAAAGATAGGTGCAATCAAGTCCGGAAGATTTTAGGGAATCAAGAAAAGCGGTTGCTATCCCTTTTCCAGTAAAATCTGTGATGGGGAGAAAGCACAAAAAATCTTCGCGGATGATGAACTTGCCATCGCATTTGTCTAAATATCGAATGCAAATTGAGGCTTCTTCCATTCTTCCAATGTCCAGCGTGTCATCTGCAATAAAAGAGAAACCCCTCGACTTGTTAATCCGATCAATATTGTGATTGAAAATCAAATTGTGGCAAATGCTGATAAATTCATTCTGGATTCAGTTGTTTATGTACATAGCATTCTTCGGTGAATTTTTCCATTGCTCTTTTAGGTATTCATCATTTTTCGCTCGTAACCTCAAGAGCGTTCGAAAATTTCCGTCATTTATCGGGAAATCATCTTCTGAAATTATTCCCGAATCCTTGGAACCCCGAAGAGCTAGTCCTTGTGGACCACAGAAAATGATTGTTTTAATTACTGGAATCAGACGTACTTTTTTTATTTCATTCAGAAAGTTCAGCATCTGTTTCGAGATTTGCACATTCACGAGTAAAGCTTTTTTTCCCGATTTCAGCTCTCAACGTCCATCGCAAGAGTGATGTCTTGCGATACTTTTGTACGTGGTGCTTCTCAAAAGTACCCAGTGCTTTTTTCCAGTTCTTGAATGGAGTGGTTACTAAATGAGCCAGAGTTTAGTAAGCAACCCCTTCCTGTCGAACACCAAATAACATGCAGCATTTGCGAAACGCACCGTTTATTTTCGCCGAGTACAACAGCCATGAGTATTTTTGAAGCCAAGATAGTTGAAACTTCGAATTTCTGGGGCCGAATGCAGCAAAATTGTAGCTTCCAGGAGGAGTCCAAATTTTACTCTGCAATCCAGCGATCGAGCCTATACGATGAGCTGGAGATTTTTGTACAAATGATCTAATATCATATGAACTAGTATTAGTTTCAAGAGGAGAATTCAGCGAGGACGAGCTTTTTGGTATTTCAGGATCAATATCCATATCAGCAGTTATCTGCAAAAAAGATAGATACAGCAAACTATTTTCATACTAAATTTATCATTTCTATGAAATTGTAATAATACCTGCTCTGCTTCTCTTTCTGGCTCACATGTATTTTCTACTGCAATATGGTGCTGAATATAATAAGGTTTCTCTTGACTACATGCTCGCACATCCTATCAATGAATAGAAACAATGTAAATATTATGTTTTTCATTTTATCATTTTCTTTATTATTTTTCATATTCATTGATTATTTCTAGACGTTTTTGGGAACATAGTTCCATCCCTTGCGATCCTGGGAAAAAGTTTCGAAACGTTTCCAAATGTTTTCACTTAAAACACCTGAAAAACGGGAAGATTCCGCAGTAGCAATCTTGGCCAGATCTTGTCTAAATCCGGCTCAAAATGCTTAGATCTTGATCAAGATTTGAGCCAGAATTCCAAATTTTGCTACTGCGGTTGCGCTGCACTTAAATTTCATTTTTTTTTTGAAGACAGAAACAGCAATTAATAAACAACAAACTTAAATAATATCTCAAGATATTATTCGAAATATTTTTCTAACAATAACTGCTTCCGTCGTCAAAAAAATGGGAACATAATTGCAGTGCAATGTTTTTTTGCCAGTAGAAACAATTTTTCAGGAACTGTTCTTATGATTTTCCGGTTTTTAAAAGTGTTTTCAGTGAAAACTCTTAGAAACGTTCCGAAACGTTTTACCATGGTAACGGGCGATTTGCGGAATTTTTCATGTTTTTTCAATTTGGGAAATTGAATACTTACATTTTCGTTTTCGACGCTTGATTTTTTACACAGGATGCGCCGAATATCCCTGATTATAATTCAATAAAAATTGCACGAACAATATGTGTCGACTACTGTCAATTCAGTAGGTTAGGTACACACATGGCAAATGTGATTCTCAGCGACCTAGTCTCTACATAATAGAGTCTGGAGATTCAGCATTTACAGCGACACTCGAAACAAAGTGGAAAAAGCGCGAAATTCCGTAAAAAGTGTACTGAATCGAGAAAATCAATCCCGATGATGTAAATTCACGAAAAAATATTGACTTTTCAGTGAATTCATCTTTTATTCGTTAAAAACTATATTGCTGATGAAAATCTTTGTGAAATGGACCCCCCGGTGGGGGGGGTGTTTGCCCCCCGTGCGCACGGGCCTGACGAGCAGATAAACTGAATTTGATTGTCAAGGGCAGGCGAGCAGAGATCTACCGTTTTTATGTTATGACAACTGTCTATAATGCCTTTATTAAATTTCATTGTTTCATTCAATAGCTTATGGTTACTCAATCGGAGATAATCTCTTGGTTTAAGAAAGCCTCAGATTCAAACTCGAGGTCATAGATTATAGGCTTAAGATACACGTGCACGAAGCAATTTAGAAGGAGTGCTTTCCTTGGATACGGTCTCTGCGTGGATATGCTGTCGATTTTTGTTTACGGAGTGAAACGTAGCTAAGAGAGAGAAAGCTGTCGAAGACAAGAGAGAAAGAGAATCTCGAATGGATTTATGACTCTTTACAGTCTATTATCTCTTTAGGAATTTAAACTCTTGGAAATGCTTTCGAAAAAAATGCACTTTATTCTGTAAATTCAGGTTAGGATCTTTCTTGACCAGATTGAGGAGTGAACTCCTGTCTGCCCATAAGGAACTGACTGTATTTACAGAATCTTTTTCATTACACGCCACTCCTTGGACTAGTTTACATGGCGGACCTTGCTCTACGCTTCAGTGGAAATGCAATAAAAAATTAACCAAAATAGAAGGCACACAAAAAATCATGGAATATAATCGCGATAAAATAATCAAATGAGATTCCTTCTCAACCTAAAGTAGCCAGCTAACTTAGATCGTGCCACACGTATCACTACGAGAAGGAGATTCAAAAATGCCAGAAATATTCTAGACACCTTTGAAGTGCTTTCCTTTAGAGAGATGTATGGGACAGGACAAGAGGATGACTCCTTCAGCCACCCCCAAGGTACTCTCCAGAAAGATCCTGGCAGAACGCCTGGAAGTCACTAACTCGCCGATTTTCGGTCGCGCGCCTCGTTTTATAAAACTCTTCCTTCCACTATTCTCAGCATAGATCCAGTGGGAGGCTGTGGAGTTTGGGCTCTACATTTTCTCCTGGATTGCGCAACATTTCGTAATGCCAACACAGGAGAATAATGTTTTGCCTATTTCCAGGCTACCTGGAAACCCTTACTACCACCCTTACTAATTTTGTGTAATTTATTGAAGCTTGATTACGATAACAATATTATTACGGCAGCTTTTACGTGTACCGAGCAAATCCGGATCTTTGTACCGAAAATTTCGGTACACATAGCTAGGTCTTTTCACTAAATTGAGATATATTAGTCTCTTATATGAATCGACATTTTATAAACAAATATGTTATGATCGCGAACTGCTTCAGGATAGTCAAATAGATTGCGTTCAAATAACGAGGTTCTGCCTTGGTAATACATGCATATTGGAGAGTTTTATCTCGGGAGTCCGAGTGACAAGGTTCTATCTAAGTCTTCCAAAACTGAATTAGTGAAATTTTGACTAATTAAATTATTAATTGAGCATTTGACTGGAAAAATAGTAATAATTTAGCATTTTACTAATGGAATACACTGGAACCTCCATTTAACCGCCCGCCATTTACCGTGTTTGTGGATTTTCAGTCGGCTCGCATTTGGTGATGATGGGATCCAAGGAGCCGAAAGAGAGGTCGAGTGAGCGCAGAGCGGTTCCGTAGACACAAAGCGGGCAGTTCGAACACTCGCGTGCGTATTTCACATTTTTTGTTTAAATACACGCGGAAAATTTTCTTTTCATTATTAGACTTCATTTTTAAAAAGGGTTCATCCTTTATGATAACAAAAATCTACATTTGTTCAAAATATAATTCATTGATATTACGTATTCCTAATGGCAATGGTTCATACGGCCCTGACTGTTTACATTGTAGAAAAAATTCTTGGAAGAACCTCACAGTCATAGCAGCACATACCCGAGACCAACGTTGAACGGTAGTTCCAGTGTAATAAAAAAATACGTTTTTTTTTTACTTAACTCAACAAGTGAAAATATTGACTAATTCCTTAGTGATTTCGGTTACCCTAATATATTTATTTCCGATTCGAAATGGTTCAAATTGAAAATCCTTTTTTCCGAATGAACGGGAATATAATGCAAATTTGAAATGATTTCAGATATCTATTACAATGTAGGTGTGTTTTTACTCCCTAGAATTAATTTGGATCCACTATTTAATCGATGTAATTCTTATTTTGAAAAATAAAACTCATTGATCCCTAATTCTTTTCACATAATTAATTTCACCGAGAACATTGCCCGGTCAGGTCTATAAGCCGAGAGGTTCTGCCAGTACGTCCTATTTGTTGCCACTCACAAGGCAATCCGGACAAAGGTAGTCCGGAAGGACACGCCAAAAAGCAACATTATCCAAAGCATCCACTGACGGAAATGAATTAAACCTTATTATATATATGGTAACTCAGTGATAGATGATCATTTCTACAAAGACGATCGTGGCTTTCATCAAATCGACATAAATGATGTTGTTCCTCTATTCGATTATGGATGTATCATCATTGGAAGAATCGGCGGCGAGATAATTGCTCCAATATATAATGGTGCTCGCAATATTATTAGAATAGACAGAATTCATACTAATGAGCGAATCATCATCGACGAGGATAAAGCTCGGCATTGGGGTGTATTCGAAACTTACGAAGAGTTCATCCCACGCGTACAAAATAACCCATGTCATGAAGCAAATCATCTCGATCATAATTAATCCAAGTAGGATTAAATGCATTATCTAATGATACTCAAATTTCGTATTTTTATCGATAACTAATGCTCTGAAAACATAATGATTTTAACAGATTGATAATAAAACCAATAATAAACCTTTTTTTCCCATCCCAAATCGGATTGCGCTTAATCAAACGAGAAATGAAGTCATTTCCTTTGACAGTTTTGGAAACCTTGGACCATCTTCGGAACCCTTAAAGTATCTGGTATTTGTAGCATGAAGAATAATCTTGGGAGAGATCAAAATTATGATACATTCGTGTGTGGACATTTATGTTTACAATTTATATGTAGTCAATTAAAATTTAGAAGTATGTATAATTTATATAAGTAATGAACTTTTGGAATTTCAAGTCAGTTAAATGGATAATATGGATGATTCGTTAACAATGACTTTATCAGGAACTTTCTGAATCCTAGAAACTCATTATTTTTCCTCGATTGACAAGGGTAGTGCGCGTAACGGGGTACACGGATTTTAATAATCTTTTGTGATAGAAGAGGGCATAATATGAAATGAAAAAGCTCAAACCAAGAACGCATATAATGAGGACAGGAAATTCGAGTGGAGGGGGCAGCACGAAATACGGCGGCTGGGTCGGAGCACATCCTTGCGTAGTTTCTTACTGCGTATCACGCTGTCTCTTTTTATCCGCGAGCGAGAACCGAGAAAGAGTCAAGCACGTGCATTGGAGTTGCTTACACTTTGGTGTTTACATTTTCGTCATTATTCTACATCGCCTTTTTAGTGTGTTTTTCATGCATTGAATGGGAAATAGTTGAAAAAAATGGTGCGAGTGTGTTTAGTCGTGCAATGCAGCACCAAATCGAGAGGCCATGAGAAATGTACAAGTTTATTTAAAATCAATTCTGTAAGTTATTTTCAAATAAGCATCGCTTTCTCGCTCGCAGGGAAAGAGACAGTCTGATGCACAGTACGAAACTACGCAAGGATGTGCTCCGACGTAACCGCCGTTATTTCAACCCGAGCAACTACGATAGACCATTGGTTCATGAGAACAATAATAAATAATAAAGAATATATTTTTAAAATTGATAAAATATTATTTTTGATACAAAAATGGTCGAACCTCATTGGCCAATCAAGTCTTTTTCAAAAAACCGGGAGGACGGAAAGCCAAATCGGATTGGTATTATATCCATTGTCCCT
>JAUMHM010020386.1:0-16845 GCA_032362435.1 Melikaiella ostensackeni
CCAAAATGCGTCCGTGACTGATGATATAAACCGGGATAGCCCCGTGCCATATATTCAGTTTGGTACAAATATCCAACACAAAAAGTGCCTTCGACCTATTGGATTGTAACCATCTTAAATCTGAGACATAATTTTTATATAATAATAATAATCTTACATCCATTGTGAAACTTTTCAAATATTGTACAGCGTCATTGAACATTTTTGAAGTTTGGCTCATATTGAAAATTATGTCGGAATGAAACCAAGCTGTAAACCATCTTAGGACCACTACTTCACATACTCTGTGAAGAAAAGGAAAAACTGCGTCATTTTACAATTATACCCACCATAGATAAGACTCCTAACATTTTTAATAGTGTACATTTTTCCAAATAATTTATTCAATTTTGCGTAATATTTACTCCTTTATAACTTTGCTTCCTTAGAGGAAACTTTGTAGTCGTAGCAATTTCAATTATTTTAAAAATGAATTGATTGAACGGATGTGTGTGTATGTGGGGGGGGGGGGGGTGATGCCCTTTTTGATAACACGATAACTTAAAGACGGTTGTAGATAAAGTGATGAAATTTGAAAGGCTTATTTACACCACTCATATCTAAAAAAAGCGCAAGGGTTTTTCAAAATATTGAATTCTACATTTCTTATGCACTTTATAATATTTTAAAAATTGATCTTTTATGGCAAAACTTTTTTCATTCACATAATTCAAAGTTAATGTAACAACACAAAATATTCCTTGGTTCGAAACGAATCTATTGACCTATAATACTGATATATTTTATTGAAAATTAGGGAACATATAGTTATTTATAGTATTCTAGAAATAGGTTGTTACAGTAAAAATTTTTCCATAAACATAATTCAACGCTGAGGCCAAAATAGAAAAAACTCCTTCATTCGAAACGAATTGGTTGACGTTTAGTATTAATAAATTTTCTTGAAGAGTGAGAAAGGTATGATCATTTATAATCTTACAAAATTCATTTTTGAACTATAACTCTTTAGATTATCATAATTCAAAGCTGATATAAAGAAAAAAAGTAGTTTGGTCGCATTCATTATATGATGTACCTTTAATTGTGATCATTTCATGAACACTGTGCTTCCTCATAGAGGATTGTTTTGCTATAAAGAAATCATTCTTTGGCAAGAATCGGGCTGATATATTTTCTATGTTCATGATAGAAGACTGCTATGAGAAACTTCTTCATTGAATGAAAACCAGATACTCGGAAATGATAATTCATTCAATACTCATCTACTTAGAAAATTTATATTGGTAATTAGAGTTATATTTTCTTAAGTGGCTTTCGTTAGCGAATATAACAAATTCTTTATTTCAGTACCCTTATTAATTTTCAAGATTTAGCAATGGTTTTTATATTACAGAAACTTCCCCAGATAAATATTTCTTCAAAAGAATTATTGAGTCAGGGGGGTTGAAAAGGGTTTTTTGTATTGAAAAAGAAGTCTGAGGGGAAGAAAAAGATGATTTTGGATTATCAAAGGAGTCTGAGGGAATGAAAAAGGGGATTTTGGATTCCAAAAGGCGTCCGAGAGAATGGAAAAGAGGATTTTGGATTGTAAAATGAGTCTGAGGAGATGGAAAAGGCATTTTCGCCTGCATTTTTTATTATTTATTGTTTAATATTTATTTCTCATTTCTTATTGCTTATTATCATTTATTGTTTATTTTTCATAGGTCATAGAATGTTTTGATATAGATCAATAGATTCATTTCATCAACACGAACAAATTTCATATTTAAAATATTGGTATATTTCAAAAATTGAGAATTTTTTATCCTTCAAACATTGAAGAAATTTACAAAACTGTATATATAATAATTTAATTTTGTCACACAGGGCTATTAAATACATCAATTGGTTTGTCTCATCAAAACGAGTAAATTTAGTAACTACATACAATATTGGTATATTCCCAAAATTGGGAGAATTTTGTTTCTCACAAACGTTAGAAAAATTTGCAAACCTGTACATATCATAACTTCATGTGGTCATAGAGTGCTTCTAAATACATCAATCGATTCTTGTTGTCAAAATGAACAAGTTTGGTACGTATTATGTTGCTATATTCCTAATATTAAAAAAAAATTAAAAACTTTGAAAATTCTTATAGATGAAAATTTTTTTATGGAGATGGCCATAAACTAAATAATTACAAAGCTTCCTCTACTCGTATGAGGAAGGAAAATGACAAAAATGTATCACGTTTTTTTTACTCTTTCAAAAGAACGAAGTACCTTTCAGACGCTTCCACATGTTGTTCAATTTCTTTTGTTTTTGTTGTTACAGAAACCCCCAATGAGCTTTCTAAAAAAATATAAAGTTTTATCAATAGACAAATAATTAAATTTCTTCATACTATAAAAAGTAAATATCGAATACAAAATAGAGCAAATAGATATCAAAAGTGCTTAATTTTTAACCAAATATGATAAACAGGGTTATTACCGCCACTTGAAAATCAAGTTTTTAAAAAAGAAATTAATAGTCAATGACACATATATTTATTTTAAGTTTAGAAAAATTTAGAAAACTATTCGTTACAAATTTTACATAATTCAGTTACTTTCGACAATAAGAAACATAATTTTATATATGTAATCGCGGGTTTTTTTCGAGAATAGAAAAAGTTCTTGTCGAAAAAGAAAAGTGTCTCTTTCAAGTACTCATAATTTTATAATGAATGCATTTTTATGTCGTAGGTGTCGTTACCTATAGAAGGGTGTCGGTAATACCCCTATTTACCCTATCACTAATCAAAGTCAGATCTAGAAAATTCTAGTCTCACAATCTAAATAATAATTACTAAAAAAAATACTAAATATCAGTAGAAATATTTACTAAAGGAATTAGTAAACGAATTCGCTTTATTTCATGTAGTATTTAGTATCCACTATTTCAAATTTAGTGAGTACAATTAATGAAATTGCAAATAAATAATTGAACTTTAATAAAGTAATCAAAGTGTAATACCACATACAGGTATGTTACGGAAGGAAGTGAAAGAGAGATAAGAACACAATTCAAATTCTGCTTCATCAACTTTCCCAGACCATTCTTCCGTTAATAATATCGAAGTTTTTTGAAAAATTGTAACAAATGACTGCAGAATTTTAGGAACAAATGCTGGTATAATCAATTTCTGATGAACTCTCCATATTGAACCTACATAATGAAATAAGATTATTTGAATAATTATCATAATTTTCGAATTTTCAAAAACGAAAAGAACCTAGGTAAATCTAGACACGGCCCTTAAAAAATCAAGACAAAGAGGTCGGCGAGCGCCCTCAAGGAAGCGTTTCGTAGGCTACAGGATGAAAAGTTTTCTTTCTGATATTTATTTATATCACCATTTCAATAAAATAATTATAAAATAATTTGATGATTATTATAATATATAAGGTTCTGACAATTCTACACGCTAAGAGCTTCAATTTGAGCCAACCCCGAGAAAAATCGGACTAAAAGAAAAGCTTCTAGCATAGGGGTCTGAAAAATCAAATTTCCTCATTTTTCCTATTTTCGTAACAATTGATATAAAAAAAGAGAATAGAGCATGGCTAATTTTTTTACTTTTCGCAATTCTACATGCCAAGAGCTTCAATTTGAGCCGCGCCCGAAGAAAATGGGACTAAAAAAAAGTTTCCAGCATAGGAATCTAAAAAACCAAATTTCTTCTTTTTTCTTTATTTTTAACCGCTGATAACAAAAAGAAAACATAATATATAAGTGGATGAAAATATTTTTCCTCGAGTATCCTTTGGTTGGTTAACATCCATGCCAAGTTTCAACCATCTAGCATAAATATTGTTGGAGCTAGAAATGGGAAACAACGGACGGACATTCGACCGTCGTTATAAGGGTTTCCGGCGTAGCCTACGAAACCCTAAAAATGATCATACTTCCTAGATTAAATTTTTGAATAATTTACATAATTATTTTCTCAAATTAAGAAGAACTTACGTGGTGCAGAAAGTAAGCCATTGCCTAAAAAAGGTTTAAGGAAATCGTACAACTCGTTTTTCTCGGTAGTTTTAGAGCTAAGCAAGACAGTCTTGAAAAAGAAAAAAAAATTAAATTAAAAATAAACGATTTTTGTAGAAACAATTATTTTAAAAGTTATGATTAATATTTTGTTTTACTTTAATGTGTTCTGGATCGTGAATGAGGACCGATACTTCAGGGCCAATTATGCAAAACAAAGATATTTTTTTTCATTTATGCCACCCATCTATGTGCGTAAGCTCATGTTAAGTTAGCAATAATAAAAATGATATTTAAACTAAAAACTTACATGGAAAACCTCCGATAAAAAGATAAGCATACCCAATTAGTGGCAATGCTGTGGGTCCAGGAATATGAGATGTTTTTTGATATAATTCTCCATTTCCAAAAAAGTGGTAAATAGCAAAAAGTAGTGCAAATGCACTGATTATAATATACGCTATTATTGCCAACATTTTCTACAAAGAAAATTTTCATATTTATCATTACATATTATTTACAAATATACTTTTGAAGCGCATAGACAATTCATTAGAGAATTACTATACATATACAAAAAAAAACTTAGAAAAGCATAATGATGACAAAATAAGAAAAAGTAATAATGTGACAACAAAATCACGTAATTACATATGTGAGCCTACAATGCATATATAAATAAATGCAATGCATCCTAACTCTCAATATCATGTATTATTCATTGTCATTATTAAACACAGTGAATGAGATAGAAAAAAACCTAGACAAGTAAAAGTCTATCTTTAGAGGAATAAACAGCCTTCGTCGTTGAGATGCAAACAGTGCACTTAAATTAAGTTCGAAGTTGTGAAAAGTTAAAGTTATTTTAAAGCAATATATAAAAGGTGGTATATACACTACAGGTACCGATAACAAATTTTTTTCCCTGTCTTTTCGCATTTTTACTATATTTTCATTGAGATAATTTTGAGGCGACACGAAATTTGTAAAAAGGAAAGTAATTCTATGAATCAAATAACTTCCATCGATAACGAACTTGGAAAGGGGTTCGCTTTCAAATTGTTTTAATCATAATAATCCAATAATTTTTTTAAATAATTCTGATCGTTAAAAAACTTGGTGAGGAGCTTCCTTCCACGTCCTTCTCTTTTTTTATCGTTTCAATGATCAATTATCTTTCTTGCAAAAATTTTTGTTGTTAAAATAAACTAAGAAACTAAGTATGTAACTGAAATTATTCGTAAGAGAAGAAAACACTCATAATTTATATTTCAAAAATATACCTTTTCACAACGCCTTTCGACTTTCGACGCCTGTACAGTAGGGGTGGTTCTTATTTATAGACAATTTTTTTTACATTCTCATCTCAATGTGAGGGTATTGGTCTTATGTGAAAATTGACTTTCGCGGATTTCGTCAAATGTCGACGTTTTTGAACTCACTGATTGAGAAAAAATGGATTTTACTTCGGTGTCTGTCGTTGTCGTTGTCGTCGTCTGTGAACACGATACCTTTCAAAGGATTGGTCCGATTGGATTGCCCTTTGGCAGACTGTTTTAAGGCCTAAAAAGAAAGAACGATTTCGTAAACCAGCCAATATGAATGAAAATTCAAAAAGGTAGAGCATTTTCAAAAATTTTGAGACCATTTTTTTCATGATTCAGAAATGATATTTACGGCTATTCGTAGTGCTCAAAAAGCCGAATATTTATCTTGATGACTTTTTTCGATAAAAAGTAAATTATGAGAGTTATAACATTGACAAAATTCAAAAAAAGAAACAAAAATGTAAATTTTAGGCCAAGCAATGCACGATATGATAAAAAGTCTAAGAAGTAAAAACGTTGCTTTTTGAAAGCCCTACAAGATTGTCATAACAACTTTGTGAATTTTCTTGAAAAATCGAAAATTCAAATTTCGACCCAAATAACGCAAGGTATGAAAAAAAGTTAAGACATCAAAATTGTTGTTTTTACGGAGACCTCGTATAAGCTTTCTCTTGAAGATTCTTTGGTAGGAGGCATAGTTTCTTTTTAAGTATGAAAAATGATATTGGAATATTTTAATTTCAATTTTTGAGCTAAACGACGCGAGATGAGAAAGAAAGTTAAGAGAGTAGAATTTGTGCGTTTAAAAAGTCAAATGAAATTGCCGTTAAACATTTTTTCATAGCACCAATCGTGAATCATCTATTCTTTAAACTTACATAATTCTTTTTGTACATAAGATTTGGATCTTTCGACACAAGGTGACTTCACATTACACCAAACACATTTAGCAACGGTATTATTGATAATATCCTTTGTACGTTGGAACGACATAACGCTCTGTTCTAGAAGATATCGGTCTATACAAAGAGTGACTTCCTATAGAATAGCAAACGATGTTTCTTATAGTATAAATGGATGATTTTTTCGGCTTTCAACTTCAGCATCCTGAATTTGCTCCAAAGCCACTATATAATCTCCATCAGATATAGTAATGTATATGGAAATTTCCACAGTCGATATATTGTTGCTTCTCTTGACAATGAAAGTACTATAAAATGGTGTTAAAGTAACTTTCGAACAATTTCTACTCTTCAGGATTTAATGTTGAACTTGCATGAGGATGACTGACTAGGAGTTCCAGCGATGAGGCTAACTTCTATCTTTTCGATTTCAGCACTGATAATAATTTGCATTGTGAATGATGAATTCAGATTGTATATAGTGGCATGCAGCATTTGATTTCAGGGTGTATGGGACCTAATGTTGATCCAACTGAAGGCTTTCAGATACTGAGCGGTAATTCAAAACTTTACACTTTATATTTTTCACGAATTTAACAGGCTCTTTTTGTTTCAAAAAACATATTTTTATCTGCTTCTAGAAGCTTAGACACTCTCTGAGGTAGAAAGACAGAAAATTCGTTTTTTATGGATACGAAAAACACAGTCGTTCCAATCTTTGTTGAAAATTGTTTATATCTGTGAGTCATATCTTCTATCCACGTCTAGTTCTTTAGTTTCTTTAATGGGAGAAAGCCATCATTGAGGGCGGTTTTGTTCGGTTTCGTGAGGAAGTCCATCTTCGCCGCTTTAAATGCTTATTGATACTCACAGTATTAAATTTTCTTGTTAAATTTGTAAGTCTGATCGCACTTGTATCACTTGCTTTAATTCTTGTATGTTCTTCAGAAATACGTTCACGCGACAGTTAAGCTTTTGCTGCTTCTCTCTACGATCTGGCATCTGTCAGTAGACTGATGAATACGAAGAACTGGCCTCCTATTATACGTCCTTACTTTCACCACCGGATTTCTGGAAATATTTTCTCAATATTACATTACAAGATGCAATAAAGTTCTAGCATCGATTCAACGTTAACGTAGCGTTGATTCAGCGTTAGCTTAAAATTGATTCACAGATTGATAACTTCATATAACTATGCGTTGGCTTTAACAGGATTCGTCTAGGCGTACTTGATGAAAATATATACAACTGTCAATAAATACTTGTAGCTATTATTCTCGTGGGCATAGGGTAGCATTTCTACCAAATCTGCCCGCCAAGTCTCGTCTACCCTACGCATTTGCACGCGATGACGTGGATAATTCTTTTAGCAGGCTTATGCAGTTCTGTGACTACTATAATTTCTCGCATTGATTCATCATTGATTCATCGTTGGTTCATTGTTGACAAAAAATTGAATCAACATTGCATAAAGTCGTTTACTAGAAAACTACACCCTATACAGATAGGGTAGAAAACAATCGTAGAGCGTCTCTTCAAATGAACACTAACATGTTTTTCACTATGTTTCTTCATCATATTTTACTTTACTCTTAAATCCTCGCTATTCTTATATTTTTACAGACACTTAAAACTATAGTTTTTAAAATTCGAAAACTAGACATTGTGCAGTCAAATCATACAGCTTTTCTCATTCCAACTCAGGAATTTCCCCGAGAATTTTCAAACTAGTCTCTTCTTTCCAGCTTAGAAATTTCCGCGAGAATTTTCAAACTATTCTTCCCTTTCCAACTGGGAAAACTGAGAAGGAGGCCGATGCAAAAATGAAATTTGTCTTCAACTCTATTTCTTTTCTTAATTTTCTCATACTTTAAAATGGCAAGGTTTTCTTAAAGCCACAGTACTGTCCATATGGCAATTTGAATCTGGACATTACGCATAATCAGTTTGCACTACTGTACGAGATGTATATAAACTTTCACGCAACCTACTTTGATAAAGAGTCTGAACCGATGGTGGAAGTGGGTAATTCTAGGGGTGGGAGAATGGTTTAAAAGCAGAAATTTGCCATCCCAGACTTTATTTTCCATCGAGATGGACTTCGTTGTGGACATGCAAGGCTTCAAGAAGTCCATCAACCAGTTCGTCTTCAAGGAGTTGGCTATAATTCCTCTGCAGGAAGACGCTCAACCTCAAGACGTGGTTCATGCCTCCTCAGGATCAGCCGACTATTAGGCATTACTTTGGAAGCAGAGTCAATGACGATGATGCAACTGAAAGTATTGATACTACGGATACTTCCCTGAGAAACACAACTCTCTGAAACAATATGACCGTTGTGAATTTATGTTTTAACTACGTTCACTTCTGTCACATTATAGGTCAAGAATTTTTCTTGTGAAATTAGGCTGAGTCTTTTTTCTTAAATAAACCAAAGATTAAATTTTACATCAAGTGAAGATTTAATTCCAGTTAATAAGAATTAGTTAAGCTCATTTTAAATTTCATGCTGTATTTTTCTTTCCGGCTTTGAATATTAAAAACATTTTTGGTTTGAATTCTAAATCCAAATATCGCTTACTGTCAGCGGTGGATAATCACAGACGTCGTTGGGCTGCATTTTCAACGTTGGACTTTATTCAAACATCGTTGGGTTGAAATCAAATTCCTGCGCTAGCCACTCATCGTTGGGTTGCATTCTTCAAATTTCGCGCAATCTCGTTTCTTTCAGCACTCGATAGATAAGCATTTCACGTATAGGTTAAATTCAATTGGCTTGAATTTTTGTAAAATAATATTTAAGGCAAAAAATAAAACAGATGAGAAAATTAAAAACAGGGACAAGGAAATCAGAACTTTAAAACAAGGTATATTTGTCTGAAATATTAGATCGAAGTTTCTAGAAGCTTCGAGATTTTCCTAGCTCGCATATGTTCCTAGAATTTTTGAATACAGAGACTCCTAACATTCTGGAACCTTACAACTAGGTCAGTTTAGCAAGGATCCAACTCGTTGAGCGAACCATGAATTCGTACCAGCTTTATCGAAATTTCAATAACTTTGAGTATCATTTAAGTATGAGTTGAATTTCCCGTCATCTGCTGCTGGTATCGCTTACCCTACGTTTTTGAGGTCGCTGAATCCGAATCCGGAACCGGTTTAGCCACATCGCCTCACGTTTTGTCCCTAACCTCAAAAACCATGGAAAATCGCTGATTTCATGTGAAACATGATTCCCGTCTATGAAATGTGGTCATACTCTATGTTTTCGAGGTCGCGGAATACGAATCTGTAGTCGTAGTGGTCCTATGACGTCACACTTCGTCCCTAACCTCAAAAAAACCTGGAAAATTCGTAATTTTATGTAAAACATGAATTTCTTCAATGCAAAGTGGTCATATCCTATGTTTTTGAGGTCGCTGAATACGAATCCGGAGTCGTTGTGGTTTTATGACGTCGCACTTCGTCTCGAACCTCAAAAAAACGTGCAAATTGGTAATTTTACATAAAACATGCACCCATGTTTCGGATGCTTATGGGATATCAGAAACCGACCTAATCATTATAAGAAGATTGATTGGCCAGTCAGAGAAACTTTTGATTCAGAATCAGAGAACATGATCAAGTTCTCACTAGTGAATTCGACGAGAGTTTTACTGTCAACTCTGCATATCAAACTGGGCATGGTGAAGCAGTTTGTATCAGCATTAGAAGAAGAATATAGCTGTTTTATATATCTTAAAGCAAAATTCGCAGAACTATCAGATGCAAAACTAAAAGCACGAATATTCGATGGACCTGAAATCCGGAAAATGTGTAAGGATCAGAATTTCGTCACAACTACGAACAAAAAGTGCAAAAAGCAGCTTGGTTAAGCCTCAAGAAAGTTGTTGAAAACTTTTTAGGGAACTACAACAGTGTCAATTACACAAGAATTATGAGAAATATGATACAGAACTGCGGTAAAATGGGATGTAATATGAGCTTAAACTTACATGTATTAAATTTTCATATTGTCTATTTTCCAATGAATTTGGGTGATTACAGTGAAGAGCATGCAGAAAAATTCCATCAAGATATTAAAGAGATGGAACGTCGCTTACCAAGGGAGGTGGGATATAAACATGATGGCAGTTTTTTGTTGGACATTGAAGAGAGAACATACACAGAAAGGAGTTAAGAGGAAGCGAAATCCATTACGTCGATCTTTCGAAGATGAAAAAGTCCTATACTCAAGAACGGCGTGATGTGGAAGAAACTTTCTCTGAATTCGGACTCAGGAACCTAGAAAACATAGGATACGACCACTTTGCATAAAATAATACATGTTTTACATAAAGTTACCAATTCGCTACATTTTTTTTTGAGGGTAGAGACGAAGTGTGACGCCATAAAACCACAACGACTCCGGATTCGTACTCAGCGACCTCGAAAACATAGGATATGAACACTTTGCATTGGAAAAATGCATGTTTTACATAAAATTGCCAATTTGCCACGTTTTTTGAGGGTAGGGACCAAGTGTGACGTCATAGAACCACAAATCTCCGAATTCGTACTCAGCGACCTCGAAAACATAGAATATGGCCACTTTTTATAGACGGGAATCATGGTTCACCTAAAATCAGGGATTTTTTTAAGGTAAGGGACGAAATGTGACGTGATAGAGCCAATCCGGTTCCAGATTCGGATTCAGAGACCTCAGAAACGTAGGCTAAGCCTATTCTGGTTTCTGGGGCTGATAACTTTTTTTTATGGAGCTGTGTTATCGACTGTCGGGAACTTAGCACAGATATAAACTGTCCTTTGTAATGTTAAGTTAGGTTTTTGAATACGCCAAAAATGAGAGTTCTCTAGCTCACATATATGTTTCTGGAATTTCTGATAACCAGCAGGGACTCCTAACATTCTGGAACCTTCCAACTAGGTTGGTCCTGTAGGGACCCAACTCGTTGAGCGGACCATGAATTTGTTCCAGCTTTCTCCAAATTTCGATAACTTTGAGTATTCGTTGAGTATAAGTTAAATTTACCGTCATCTACTGCTGGTATCGATAAGTTATAATTTAGAATGGATACGAACCATTATCGACTGTCGAGAACTTAACACAGATATAAACCATACTTCGTAACGTTAGTTTAGCTTTTTGAATAAACCAAAATTAAAGTTAGCAGACATTAAATTGTTTGAGAAGGTTGGATTTCTAAGAGGTTTTAATCTTTAATCATTTTCTTTGCATCATTAGGTTGCGATTCTCGTAAGCCTGTAGTTCAGAGACACCAAAGGAACAAACATCGTTGGGTCATAGATTCTCTCTCTGAAGCTTGTAATGCAGCAACCTGTCTTACACCTGAGGAAAAAGCATCGTTGGTTTGAATTTTTGAATTCCATGCTCTCGGAAATACTGGAATAAATCAGTTATTCACTCTAGTAACTTTAAATTATTTTTAAACTTCAAGTTTGTAAATTTACTTCAATGTAGAAACTTAAAGTACTTAATTTTAAATAACAAAACAACTTAATGATCACATTTGTAATGACTGGCCGGTTACTCTGCAGCTGAAGCGGTAAAACAGGGGCGCATCTCGTTGAGCGAATCATAAATTCGTTTTAACTTTCTCGAAATTTCGATCACTTTGAGTACTAGTTGAGTATAAGTTGAATTTCTCGCCATCTACTGCTGGTATCGACCAGTTATCATTTAGCACGGACACGAACAATTATCGACTGTCGGGAACTTAGCATAGAATCTCTCTATGGAGCCTGTAGTGCAGCAAACCGTCTTACACCGAAGAAGCATCGTTGGTTTGAAGTTTGAAATTTCACGCACTCGGAAATACTTAGATAAATCACTTATTCATTCAAGTACACTCAAACCATGCTTTCAGTCCCCCCGATTTCGGCCTCAGTAGAACGGCTGGCTCTCCCAGTTTCTCCGGCGCGCAGGGTGAGAGACGGTGTCCAACCAAGCGTGAAACATCAGCAGCGTACAGACAAAGGCGCAGTGCGCGAGTACTCAGGTTCGAACTCACGTTCGTAAATTGCGTCAAATTAGGAAATGGTTCTTACGGCCCTGACTGTTTATGTTTGGATCCCTCCGATATGGGACCAAAAAAATTTGAAGACAACCCCCGACACTAGACTGAAACCGAGGTTTGAGTGTAACTTCATATTATTTTTAAACTTCAAATTTGTAAATTTACTTCAATGCATAAAGTTGAAATACCTTATTTTTCATAATAAAAACAGTTTAATTATCACATTTGTAATTACTAGCCGGTAGCCGAAAGAGTACTGCCATACGTGTGGGAGTGATTTGCTATGTGGCGTGCGTTCTCAATTTATACACTCCAGCGTCGAGTCATCCGGAAACACCGATAGATCTTTCTAACCTCATGTTGCAAAACTTCACGAAACTTCATTTATAGAAAATGGTCGGTATTGCGGAGACCATCCTTACTGAATGAGGTACGATTACATGTAAGTTCCCTACCTTGTCGACTGAGTTACCGACCGTCGGTAAAACAGTTTTCGGTTACTTACCCTCGGCGGCAGTGGCGCTATCTGTCGTCGGCAGCTGGAACTACGTAGCTGTTCCAGGACCCGCTTAGCTATACAACTACTCATTAAAATGTTAACCTGGTACTTACAAAAAAATAAGGTAAAGTAAATGATACCCTCGTTGCCTACAAAAAATGGTATCCTGAGAAAGATGCCATATGGAAAATATGTGCATTCTGTTATTATGTACCATTGAGTACTTTATTTGCATTTTTCTCTAATTTTATGATTTTTACAGATGTTTTTAATTTCAAATATATTTAATATATTTTCCAGTCTACTATACATTTGTTCTGGGTGTAGTTCCGAATAGCACTTACCTCCGATTTTTTTTGAAACTCCGTATAATTATGTATTTTGATTTGCTGATTACGAAAATCATAGTGAAAAATTGACGCAAATTTGATTTCCATGGTGAAAACCATAAAAACCCCATAAAAATCATCGTTTTTCACGTTCATCTCGAGGAAGATTGAAAATTTCAAAAGATCATTTCAACAAAAATTGTAGACTCAATCAAAATACACATTTTTTGCATCATCAATTTTTTTGTACGAGTGAAATTTTTCGAGACATTTGATGATAAAGATGAAAATTTCATGCCTAGCTCCTGCCGAAAACGTATGTCTTTTTTTTACCTTCGATTTTTTTGAAACTCCGCATACGCACGTATTTTGACGTGGTGATTGCGAAAATGGTAGTGCAAATTGGCGGAAATTGGATTTTCATAGCGAAAACAATGGAAAACCCATGGCAGTCATGGTTTTTCGAATTTATCTCGATAAATAAAGAAAATTTCGGAAAATCTTCCAGGCAAAAGTTATAGACCTATCCAAAATATACATTTTTTATTTCAAATACTTTTCCTTTGGGAGTAACAGTTTCTGAGAAAATTGTTATTGAAATTTAGTACGTGTAACAGGCTTGAGTGCAGTAGGTGATAGGCCTTTCTTCACCGTCCGCGCTGATTGTACTTCAGAAGCAGTTAGTTACGCGCTCTTTTCATCTTTAGGTCGACTGAACTGAAGCGATTATATTATACAAAAGGTGAGTGCAGAGCTCTCGTTCTGAAAATTTTTTTTCCTAGTTTTTCTTTTTTTGGAGGTTCTAAACCTACCATCAGGATAAATCAGCGACACAGTATTTTTTGTCTGAGTCACTTTTTTCAAAATCGAGATAAGACACTTCAGTGGTTACGCGATATTGAATTGCTTCCAACGGAACGATTCTGTTGTTAGCATAAGAAAAAAATGGCTCTCAGCGAATCAAAATTAACCTGTGGTGAATTTTCTTGTCAGAAAAAGGGAAAATATTTTCACTCTCATACTTTTGCGTAAAATACATAGTTTAAAAACTGCCCTATTTCTGCAGCTTCATGTATATTAATTACATACAGCTTTGCAGTGAATTTTGGTTTTGAGCGAACCATCAGAGAGAGCAGCCTTTCGGAAGGTCAGCAAGTTTCTAGAGAAACTATTGCGGATCACTTTTCTTTTTGCAGAGAGGTGTGCATGCTTGCTCTTGATGAGAATCTCGAACAGAAAGGTCGCATTGGTAGTGTCGGAAAAATCGTTGAAATTGACGTATGTAAGATCGGTCGTCGAAAATATGAAAGAGGACGTATGGTGAAGGGTTCATGGACCCTCGGCATGATCCACAGGGGACATGCCTCCCAGTATCGGTTAGAAATATGTCCTGATAATGAAAGAGATAAAGATACTTCAATTGCTCTGATTGAAAAACATGTAGCTGAGGGAACAGAAGTCCACACTGATTGCTGGAAAGACTACATAAACTTGGCAGAACGCGGCTATGTTCATAAAACTGTGAATCATTCCGAGGAATTTGTGAATAGCGAGACCCATGCTCACACCCCAAACCTCTTTGGTTTTCTTTCGTTTTCTTCGCCTCTTAGGGCACTTTGGCCCCTTTTTTAGCTTCTTAGGACAGTTTAACTTTCTTTCCAGTTTCTTGGGACAGTTTGGCCTTTTTTGCAGTTTCATGGGGCAATTAGGCCTCTGTTTTCTTCATTTTTTGTGGCAGTTTGTCCTGCTTTTTGTTCACCTGATAAACCCCTCTGCTTTCTAAGTGTTTTTATGTTTCAATTCGGATTACATTCGACACGTTACAATTACAACCCCTTTCCAACTTTCTCTCATGCTAGGTATTTGTCGAAAATTCTTCTACGATAATAAAGCACCCCGGTTTGTGAGGGGCGAGGGAACTCACGATAATAAAGCACGCCGGTTTGTGAGAGTCGAGGGAACTTACGATAATAAAGCACCCCGATCTGTGAGAGGCGAGGGGACTCACAATAATAAAGCACCCTGGAGAAAGGAGTTTAAAATCGTACTGCAACCTCCTCGTGGAGAACTCTAGAAACTATAATATGGATAGGCTAACTGCAGACGTTTATGACGGAAATACTACTTATGATGAATTCAATTACATCACTTACATCAATTACAATGCGGAAAGGCACCTCTTCGTCTGGCCACAGAAATAATGTTGGTCAAACCCCTTCCCCTTTCCATCCTTTCGGGGTGAGCGGAAAGGCATCCCTTTGTCTATCCACAGAAATAATGTTGGTCAAACTCCTTTCCCTTCGCAACTCCTTCGTACGAAATAATTGAATAAAACATAAAATGTGTTTTTTGACTAGGTCTACAACTTTTGAAAACAATTTTTTTTTAATTTTCAATGGTTATAGGTTGTTATACGTTATGTTATAGGTTATAGGGGTTTTACGCTTTCCACCATGAAAATCAAATTTGCGCCAATTTTCACTATGATTTTCGTAATCAGTTTCATTTGAGAGAGGGCGGTTAGGAATTTTTTTTAGATGAAGAATGTAAGTAATAGGTCAAGGAAAGAGTAGAACAGTACACTTTTTAAAGACTTAGGTCATAATATAATTTTCAATAAAAATACATCGTACATTGCACATAATTTTTCATTTGCTATTGAATCTGTGATCTTATTTCTCTTTTTTCAGACTCTGAGGGGGGATGGGCGATCGCCCCCATCGCCGCACCCCTGTATTCACCCTTGCCCCTGATGTGGAAGTCCAAATTGGCTTCGGAACATGTTGGTCCCCAGTATTACAAAAAAGACGGAAAAAAGAAAGAGTGCGAGGTTGGTTTTGGTTGAATCTTTTTTTTTCTCCCTCTTTTAACTTTATTGTTTGCACATTTAATGTATATTTGTCTCTAATGAGCCGGAAAAGCGGGCGGTCTCGTAGTCTAATTTTGATTTGTAAGCTTTCTGCGTGTTCCTTTTTCAGCACACAAAAAATTTTCATAGGAAAGTAGATTTCATTTCGATCTCTAAGAAAGAATAAACTGAAATCACTATTCCACAAACTTTTCGGTAACATTTATCCATCTAAAAAAAAGATATGAAAAAGTTAGTTAAATTTTGTTAATATTGTGAAGTCGTTAGGGTTTTAGCATAAATTGAATGAAATTACTAAACCTAGGGAAAAATCTTCCAGGAACTTACGATCAATTATGTATGTGTCCCACAGGAAAAACTCTCATATTTTCTTCAATTCTTCTTTCCAAATATTCCAATTCTTTTAATTCTTCAAATTTCACAGGATATTTTTGAGGAGATTCAGATCCATAAATTTGATGAAGTTTCTCGTAAACATTATTCTGAAATATTTTACAAGTCCGACAATAATCTTCATAAGTAATTTGGATTTTTAGAAAACAATCATAATTAATTATAATTTCTAAAAATTCAAGGAAAGGAGCAAATTGTTGTTTAATTTTACAGAAGTTAATTTAACATGTCCTTCGGGAATACTGCACGGAAAAAAATTTATTGCTAAACCAACGATATTTATCCTTGACCTACCCACAATAGCGTTGGGAACGAACCAGCGATATTGGTCAAATCTTTAAGTCAGAGAGTTGTAGCATGATTTATTTTGATTATTATTATTATTAATGAATCACATTTATAAATCATTGAAACATAGGGGCCGATCAAGTATTACGTAACGCTTTTTCGGACCCTTTTTGGGGGGG